>CM070029.1:27755654-28053154 GCA_036247105.1 Cirrhinus mrigala
CTTATTTATTTATTAATTACTTATGTATTTCTTATTTCTTGCCTATTTATTTATTTATTTATTTATGTAATTCTTATTTATTTATTTATTTATTACTTGCTTATTTATATAGAAAAATTTCATTGTCGGGTGCAGTTAATCATGATTAATAACAGAAAAATGTGTGATTAATTATTTTTGAGTTGCATACTTATATTAGGTGTCATCAGAAATGTGTTAAAAGCCTACTGACAAAATTATGAATCATGCTTGTTTTTCTTGTTAATTAAACTTTAAAAATCTGAATGAGTAAATGGATTGGTTGCACTGAGATTCATAATGTACTTTGTTAAATTTATGGCTTGACATGGTATAGACCAATTTGATGTTTGCAAGGAGTGATGATGTTTTTTTGTGGGCGGAGCCCATCTGGTGGCATAAAATGACTGTTTTCAAGTAGCAGTCTATGGAAGTCATGGAATAAAAGAATTAAAAATGGTAAATTTGAGTTTTATATTTCAAAATTCTGATTTTATTCTCACAATTCCGAGATTATATCTCACAATTCTGATAAGAAAAAAAAAACACAAATCATTCTTTCCTTTCCCCTCAGCTCAGAATCATGAATTTATATCCCTCACTTCTTCCTCACTTTTTTTTTTCCTCAGAATTGACAGACTCACTACTGTTCAGTTAAATCAAGAGATATAAACTTGCATTTGCAAGAAAAAAAGTCAGAATTGTGAGATGAAATGGGTAAATGTAATGCAAAATGTTATAGATTTAAATAGTATTTCATGCTATAATTGCAGGGCTAATATGTTCCCTACAAGCTGCATATGTGAATACTATGTAGACCTATCGTTTAAATCATATTTATGCTTTAAAAAGCAGAATAATCATAGCAGGTTTCATCCATTAGTCTATTCATTTAAACGACTATGTTTAAATATCTTCAAATGGCGTTTCACTCTACTTGCTATCAGTGTTTTTCTGCCACTAAACTGTATGCGTATACAGTAGCTGCAAGTGACGTAACTGTGACGTCTACTCCAAACTGGTCTATTGTTCCTTAAACATCTAAAGATTATCTCAAAATCCCCACAGTCTTAAAGTGTTAATGCAGACAATCTGAGAAAGCAGTGGGTGGCAAACTTATGACAGCACTTCTGCAGTAAACCACAAATCACAGAGAGCTGAAGACGAGTTAAAGGTGACGGTCCTACTAATCTAAACAACTACACCCTCCCGCTGCGTGTGGGACACCTGATGAGCCCATCACCCAACATGACCAACATATGTGACCCTGGACCATAAGACCAGTCATAAGGGTCCATTTTTAGAAACTGAGATTTATACATCATCTGAAAGCTGAATAAATAAGCTTTCCCATTTTGGTGTATACAGCATCTGTGTTTGTGGTTCTGTTTGGTCTGTCTGACTGCGGGCCATTAAAGCGTAAAGACAGAGGACATGTCAAAATGTAGAGACCTTGCCGTCAAAACGACACACTAACGTCCCTAAAAGACACGCAGGAACTGTAAAGCATTTTAATTAGACTGCCCTTGCTGTAGGTTCCCTAGGCAGCGTCTGTTAGCCGATACGAGGCAAGAAATAAAAATAATTTTCTCCCGCAGCTGAAGCCTAGTGAGTCAACCAGCAGCAAGGACACACGGGAAGGTAGAAAGAGACACTCACGCTGTTCTGATGAAGGACCTGCAGCACGCGGTTGACGTTGTTGAGGGAGTGGACTCGAGTAGAGCCTCGCTCTTTGGTCTGACAGAAAGACAGAGAGACAGAAAGAGAGAATTATGACCTAGTCACGTTTACAAATGTACAGTACAAAATAGTCCCACAAAATAACTGTTTTTGAATATGCACCATGGTAAAGACATGCAATCATGCAAAATACCATGAATTTGGGGTGAGCGAAATACACAACAATTCAAAAGTTTGGGGTTGCAAGATTTTGTAATGCTTTTGAAAAAGCCTCTTATGCTCAGCAAGGCTGTAATTATTTTGATAAAAAAAAATACAGCAAAAACAGAAATATTATGAAATATTATTACAATTTAATATTGTAATATACTGTAAAATCAAAATTTATTTCAATGACGCAAAGCTGAATTTTCAGCATCATTACTCCAGCCTTCAGTGTCACATGATCCTTCAGAAATCGTTCTAATATACTGATTTGCTGCTCAAGAAGCATTTATGATTATATTTTTTTGTCTTTCATGAATAGAAAGAAAGGCAATTATTTGGAATAGAAATCTTTTATAATATTATAAATGTCTTTACTGTCACTTTTGACCACTGTAACACCATCCTTGCTAAATAAGTGTTATTTTCTTTCTAAAAATAACATAACATAACATAACATAACATAACATAACATAACATAACCCCAGACTTTTCAACAATAATGAAGATAAATGAATATAATGAATAAATATATATATATATATATATATATTTTATTTATTTTATTTTTTTTTGGACAATATTTAGTATATATTTGATATGTATTGTACTTGCTGTAAAATCACTTGGGGGTGATTTTTTTTCCCCCCAGTCAGAAGAACCTTTTCAACAAAACACACTTTGTTGCAAATTTGATTTATACAGTTGGATGCAAGAATCAAAAATTACCTTTCCACACTGTTTTTCACTAAATGAACAAAAAAATTTTAATAATTCATTTTAAGCACAAATATAATAATGCATGACAATAAACAGCATTAATTGCCTACGTGTGTTATTTATTTGATATTTTGGCCTAACACAATATATTAACAAGTCATTACATTTGTTAAATATGTATAATTAATCATTAGTAAAGTTATTAATAATAATATATTTAAAACTATTAATATTTTTCTCCCACAGCTGAAGCCTAGTGAGTCAACCTGCAGCAAGGACACGCGGGAAGCATGCGGAGACAGACTACAAATGAATCACTGAATCAAGTTCTGATTCTTAAAAATGAATCAAACTCAACTCTAACACTATAAACATCACTTAATATTATACAAACACACGTATGTGAAATGTGAGACAAGAAATGACAAAATATAACTAATCTAATGACATTTTAATGGCCAAAACCATCATTAAGATACTGTAAGTTTTTGATAAATCACCCATCACTATGTAAATGCCATGACATGAAAATGGCAATCATTCAGTCTCACAGTCTGATATATGATACCATTCACTCTATCAAAAAAACACTATGTTACTTTACATGAGAGCTACATCTCACATGAGGGGATACTGTGAAAATGAAACACTGTAATAAGCATTATAATCACGAGTGATGAAGAACGATGAAGACAAAGCCTACAGCCTCTGTCACTCAAACGCTCTGTATGTGTAACTCACAATCAGTGTTTGGTTCAAGCTAAATATAAAGACATCATTCAGACACAATACACTCGACCGCTATTCAAACCCTCCCAACCATCAAACACACATAGTATAAACACACCCTGATACTTTATACACACACACACACACACACAATACACACACGTACACGCACCAGTGTGTTTCCAGTCAATCCCTCCAGGAGATCGAGGAGTTTTCTGCCATCTCTCAGGTCAGAGAACATGTCTTTGATGGACGCCTTCCCCGTCTATAACACAAGACATTAATAAAATGTTAATAAAATGTAATTTAAAAAATATAGAAAATAAATAAATGAACACAAAGACAAGGAAAAACAAAGAAGAATGTTGGTGCTACTGGATATACATCTTAATATGTGTTGTATAATACGATTCAAATAGAATAAAGAAAATTAATGGAAGACAGAGATTCACAAACAAAACTGAATTTAAGAAAAATAATAAAATGTATTTCATAGGGCCTTCAAAACATGTCATTTCTGTTTAACTTTTAATAAATTGCTGTTAAATTCTGCAAATTTCATGATTTCAATTAATTAGACATATTTTTTTATTTTTTTTTTGTTTTTTTTGTTTTTAAATGTAACCATTAAAATAGTATCAGTTCAGTAGTAGTATCGCGATCCTGGTCATCCTGGTATCGTGGACTTGCTCTATTGTTTCATACAAACGCAGCTGCTGCCATTTATTTTATTTTTTTTGTACATTGTAATGGATTATAAGATAACTAACAAACTTGTACTACTACTTAATTATTTATGTGGTGAAAAGTTGTGTAAGAAAACTGGTCTGCACTGCACTGTATCCCTAAAATGTCTAGTTTGAACTTGCCGTTTACTAGCAACTGATTTCTTCATGGAAGCTTTGCGTTCAAATAACTCAGATCAGTGTTTCGTGTCTAATAATTTTGACACGAAAGATCTAAATAATCTATCAAGCAGCTGTGTAATAAGTGAGATAATGTACATTCAGCCAGTCGTTATCGTAAAATAAAGATAGAAGGGTATATTATCCCTTACTTATTATAATCTTAATTTAAGTGATAAAGGATTTTGAAAGTCTGACAGTAATCAGTGTTAAGTGCTACTGTAAGGTTAACTCTGCCTGGTTTAAATGTTTCAAAATGATTAACTGTTGAAAATATTAGAAATTTAGAAAAGTAATCAAAAAGTAATTAAAAGTAATAAGTTAAATTACTTTAATAAAGTAATTGAAAAGTTACACTACTTATTACATTTTAAATCAAGTAACTTGTAATCTGTAACCTATTACATTTCCGAAGTGACCTTCCCAACACTGTATATGAACACAACACAGACCAAATACTTCTAAACAAACCAAAAACAGGAAGTAATATGCAATGCTATGCAACATGATTTCACGAAGGGAACAAGCGGTGCAAACAAGGAGCAACGAGGAGGTAAAGTGCCTTTTATGAGCTCTTTGCGAGTTTGCAGGCGGTGAAAATAAAATCATATATTTGCTGCTCAAGAAACATTTATAATGATCTTTTTTTGTCCCCAGACCTTTCAACAATAATGAAGTATTTTTTTTTTTTTTTTGGACAAAATTCAGTATATTTTAATATGTATTGTATTGCATGTCTAGGCTGTTTAATCTGAAAGAAACTTGCAGTGACTGATCTTAAAATATGTCAGATTCATTGTTTTGTCTCAAGATGCACACCAGTAATGTTTTTATCCAAGGCATATTTATAAAACTATGGCTTAATCCTGACTTAACCTAAGCCCTGTCTGTGAAACCAGGCCTAGATATATTAAAAAAAAAAGAAACAACATAGAGAGATTTCTGACTACAAACTAAATCACTGAATCATGTTTTGAAAGTGAAAGTAGGAAGTCAAGCCAATAGTTTACCAGGCCTAGATATATTTAAAAAAAACAAAAAAAAAAAAAAACAACATGTAGAGAGATTTCTGACTACAAACTAAATCACTGAATCATGTTTTGAAAGTGAAAGTAGGAAGTCAAGCCAACAGTTTACTTATGGTTATCTCTGTATATTAATAGGATGCACACACATTCAGCACTCAAACAATAACATACAAGATTTGTGTGTTCCCCTTCGCATGTAAATTTAAGCAGGGTTCTCTCAATAGCATTAATTATGTGAGAGCGTGATGTGATTAAAGTGAGAGAGATCAGAGCTCTGCAACCTCAGACACCAAACACCACTGCAGGAAACCAAACCCTGATCTGACCAGCAACCTGCTCTGTTCAGTGTACTCATGAAAATGAGACTCTGAGATTCAAACAGACAGACGCTCCTGGCTTCTGATACTTATGCAATTTAAAATAACAGTTTTCTAAGTGAATATATTGTAAAATGTACATTATTTCTGTGATGCAAAGCTGAATTGTCAGCATCATTACTCCAGTTTTCAGTGTCACATGATCTTCAGAAATCATTCTAAATATGCTGACTATCTGCTTCCAGAAACATTTCTGATTATTATCAGTCAGGGTTTCTGCAGGTTTTATGAGGGTAAATTTAAGACCTTTTTAAGACCAACTAAAGAAAATTTAAGGGGAAAAAATGTTAAGGAAAATATAAGGACAAAAAAAAAAAAAAAAAAAAACAAAAATACAGCAATATGTTCTCTAAGAATAGTTCGAGTTTTACTTTCACTTTCAAATTTTTAAATTAGTGGCAATTCAGCATCTAGCAGTTATTTGTTTTTAGTTTGAGTTTTCTCTCTTTTCATCACTTTCCTTTGGTTTAAGTAGCTTGTAAAAGCGCCGTGCACATTTTACTTTCACTTTCAATTTAGCGTCAATTCAGCGTCAAGCAGTTGTTTGTTTTTAGTTCATTTGAGTTTTTCCTCTTTTCTTCACTTTCCTTTGGTTTTAAGTATCTTGTAAAAGTGTTGTGCGCATTTTACTTTCACTTTCAAATTAGCGTCAATACGGCGTCTAGCAGTTGTTTGTTTTTAGTTTGAGTTTTTCCTCTTTTCTTCACTTTCCTTCGGTTTTAAGTAGCTTTTAAGAGCATTGTGCGCATTTTACTTTCACTTTTAAATTAGCAGCATTAACGTTATATAACGCACTTATTAACAAAACAATAAACATACACCATGTTATATGCCTAATATAAAATAATAACTTACACAAAGTTTAAATAGGTATACAAAACTAAAAATTAGTAAACATTATGTGACCAAATAAATAAGAAACGTAGAACGTTTATTAGCAAAAGGAATAAGAAAGCTTAGAAGCACGGCATACACCTTGATGTAATATAATTAAAAAATAAATAAATTAAAAAAAAAAAATACACAGTTTAAATAAATAAAAATCAGCAAACACTGTGGAACCAAATAAATACAAAACTTCCACTATCACCTTAGATAAATGGCAGAAGTCAACAGGTTTTTCAAAATCCAAAATATTTTTAAAACAGGCGTTTTGCATTTCGTTTTGAAACTCTTCCACCTCATCTTTCTCACCTCTCTCTTCTTGTCAGTCAATCTGATCTGTGATGCGACTGTTGTTCAGCAAACTGCATTGAGCAGCCACGTTCAGTTTTAATTGTATTGTCTGTTCTCGAACTCAACTAAATGATTTTTATTACTATTTAAAAAATAAAAAATAAAAAAAATCGGGTCTTCAGGTGACCGACAGATGAAGCAGCGCATACCGCCATTTACTGCGTACTGTTTAACGAATATTGAGTGACCTAAACCATGTAGCACAGAAATTACGCTTTCACTTCACTTTAAAAGGAAACACATGAGGAAACAATCCCTCATGAAAATTAATGCCATGATCATATGAATTTAAGACTTGCTGCTCTGATTTAATGGAATTATTTAATGATTTAATTCATGGAAAAGCGATTTAAGACTTTTTAATTTAAGCCCTGCAGAAACCCTGTCCATGTTTAAAACAGTTTTTTGAAATAGAAATGTTCTGTAGAAACAATGCCCTTGCAGTCACGTTTGATTTACTTAATGTGCCCTAGTTGAATAAAAGCATTAATTTGGATGAATTAATCTATAAATTTCATAAAATGGTCCTTTCAAGAACATTTGTGCTCTTTATATTTTCCTCATGTAGTAACATTTTAAAAGCTACTGAAGGTCGAGCTGTACGGTTAATACAGTCTCCTCTGCATGTCATGCTCATGCCTAACAAGCACTTCAGCATTGACTATATTCACAATATACTGCAGAGGAACCTTGAGTGCATTACTGCTTAAGAGAAGAAACCAACAGTTTCAGATCTCCAGCAAAACGTGAGCGCTTCTTCACGAGACGCCACTCCGACATCAGCCATGGAAGCAGAAGTTCAGAAGTTCAGCGTGAGCTCTGTCGGGACAGTTACCTTGGAGAACTGTGCGTTGATCCACTTCGTGAAGGTTTTTTTCTGTACGGCATCATGTTCATCTGAAAAATAAACAACAAGAGAGAGAGAATGAATGTAAGAAGGGGTTTTATGACACGTGGCAATACAGCAGACCTTCATGTGTGAACGAACACTGCTGAGATCTGCAGAAACTTTCACTTCCACAAACTAAAAACAGATCAACCGACACACAACAATTCTGATAGTACAACTTAACTGAATTAAATGACTTGTGTGTACAATTAAAATCACATGAGTATCAACCCTTCATTTATTAACTGCAATTGGATTAGGCCGATATTGGATACGGATTCCCAACCTGAATGAGTTTCTTTCTTCTGATGAACACAAAGAAAGATATTTTAATGAAAGTTGGTAACTGTGAGATTGTAATAATCCTGACCTCCTGTGCCCTTCTCATACTAACCTGAAAAGCAGACATGACATAAGTCTAGCCTTGAGAATCATAGGACGTGATGTACTGTTGTTTCCTGAAGGGTGTGATGTTTGATCTTTCACTTCCCTATTGTTACCATATAAATATTAGAGTTTTTGCTGGAACATTATGGAAAAAACACTCTGTGTGTTGTCCATATATTCCTGTCTGAATCCAGAGCCTGTGTGAGATCCTGTTACTGAGGGACAAGATTCCCACACACACACACTCAAACTCTCACACACCTGCAAAAGAGTGTTCATAACAAAAATCACTGTGTAACCAGTGTGAACCCTACAGGGATTAAAGGTTAAGACCACCAGTCTGTCGGGTCGCCTGCTCTTTTAAGAGAGACAGTGTGTGTGTGTGTGTGTGTGTGTGTGTGTGTGTGTGTGTGTGTGTGTGTGTGTGTGTGTGTGTCTGTAGATGAGGGCCAGGAATGCGCTGTAGGCAACAGAGATGGTGTGAAGGAGAGTTTGTACACCACAACACACACACACGCCCTAGCAGTGAGAAACACATCTATCACCCACAGGAAGGAACTGATCACAATCACCATCAACAATGCAGATGTCACCGGTCATCATTATAACACTTGCACAAGTACTATATATGTCAACCTCATAAATACTGTCAAAATCATGTTTGGCTTAGTTCATAGATACATTTGTGAGCATATAAAGCCTACTCTTATGACTATTTGCAACATTATCATGAGTATTCATGAGCACATATGCCTCACAACTATCAACATAATGATTAAAAAAAAAAAAACTCATCACTTACTGAAAAATAACATTCTTATTATAATGTTTAAAACAAATACTTAATGCCGTTCAAAAAAAAAACTCAATCTTCTTTCCACAAAGTCATAAAAATCTCCTTTTTACTACATATTCCAAAAGACATCGCATTACTGTTACTGTAAATGATAATAGTTACCACAATGCAAAACCACTAATATAATATCATTACTATCATGTTCAAATAAAAATCTCATTCTCATTAGGTAATGCAAAAACACCTCATTATTCTCATTACTGTTATGTAAAACAAAACTTTATTCTCACTACCATAATCATTCTCCAAAAAAAGAGAATATATAAATATAAATAAATCATCATTATTTTCATTTTTATTTTCATAATTACCATAATTAAAAAAAAAAAAAAAATCATTCTCATTACATAATCTTAAAAAAAAAAAAAAAAAAAAAAAAAAAATCACCTTCACATCAGTACAATGAAAATAAAATATAATAAAAAGCTAGTAAAATAAAATAAAATAAAATAGAATAAAATAAAATAAAATACTATACTATACAATACAATACAATACAATACAATACAATACCATTCTCATTACATAACCTCAAAAACAAACAAAAAACTTCAAATCTGTTTGATGCAACTAAAATAAAAAGTGTATAACATAAATACAACTTTTAAGGTATGTAATCAGGGACAGATTGGAAGCATTTTTGTCTAAACATTATTTTGTATTTTCAGCTAAGCAGAAAGATCTTTTTTGGTTTTGTTTTTTGTTAATTGTTTTTTGGACAATTATGGTTTTGTTAGCACCATTCTGAGAATATCATATCAAGAGATACAATGTATCAAACTGAATCATGACAAGTGTATTGTTAAACCCCTAAGAAGTCTATGCTGCTCTGGAACTCTTATCACACTCACAAGCAAACACTTGCCTTTTATCAAAACCCTGACATTCCTCAAGTGACACGCAGCCCCGCTCTTTACAAACACTGTGTGTGTGTGTACTGGTATTCTCTACATTATGAGGACTAAATGTCCCCACAAGTATAGTAATACCAGTAAATTTTGACTTTGTGGGAACGTTTTTTTGGTCTTAATGAGCAAATGAGACCTGCACAGAAAAATTAGGCCAAACAGCTCATTTGAATTAATTGTCCAGAGGCCACAAAAAAAAGTGCAAACAAGTGCAAAAGAGCAAAAAGTGCAAGAGTGCAAAACGTTTTCGGGCTTAACCCTTCATCAGTGCCAAACATACACCTGCGCCTATTTAAAAGGCTCATTAATCGCAATCATTGTACTATACTGATCAGACTATAGAACACAGGACATGTGTTATCACCGTACTTATAATGAATCCCAAACTTCTGCATGACCATCATATCTCACATGTCAAAAAAAAAAAAAAAAAAAAAAAAAGGAAACAAGCTTCTAAATCATACAGAATGAAGTGTTTTGAAAATCTAATGATGCAGAAAGTTTCATGTAAGGTGTAGGGTTAGGGTAAGGGATAGAACATATAGAAAATAATTGTACAGTAGATACAGTAGAAAAAAAATATTATGTCTATGGAGAGTCCTCTGTGTGTGTGTGTTATACGAGTGACTTTCAAGCTCTGCTGCTCCTCACTGCCTGACTGAAGGCATTTCTGCTATCCTGCATGGAGCACAACTAAATTACAACACACTCAGTGTCCTTTAGCAATCCAGAGAACGGCTGAGGCCAAAGTTCACCAAAGACCATCACAAAACTGCCAGCATGAGACAAACTGTGTCTATGATTAGGAGCAGGGCTCAGTTCATTGACAAAAAAAAAAAAAAAAAACAACCAAAAAAAACAGAACAGAGAATATTTTATACTTATTTAAAAACATTCCAGTTTACAGCGTGTGCTCATTTAGATACCTAGCTAAATATGTGCTGGTTTGTGTGCATTTTGTTCCAATTTGTGCAGGATCTGTCTTATATGAGACATATTTTGACATGGGACATTCCATAATGCATAAAACTGCCATAATTGAGGCAGTGGTTCCTCCTCCAGTGTGAACTCCTGCCCGAGCTTGTCTGCATGAAGGCAGAGGGAGGAAAAGTTCAAGGAAAACACTCGTTTATAGACAGGAATTCAAAAACAGACATATCATAACAATAATAAAAAATTATGATTCTCTTATACTTCTAAAGTCAGACTTTTCACGTCATGTGGACATACAGTAACCTTCACAACTTCATTTCTAGTCCACCGTAAACATCTACGGAAACTAAAAAGGCTCAGAATTTGTCACTTTATGACAATACAACTTTAAGCTCATTAAAAGGGATAGTTCACCCAAAAATGAAAATTGTCATTAATTACTTTTCTCTCATGTTGTTCCAAACCTGTAAGACCTTCGTTCATCTTCAGAACAAAAATTAAGATATTTCTGATGAAATCTGAGAGCTTTCTGACACATAGACAGCATTGCAACTAACGTTCAAGGTCCAGAAAGGTAGAAAGGACATCAGTAAGATAGTCCATGTCACATCAGTGGTATAACCTTAATGTTACGAAGCTACGAGAATACTTTTTATGTGCAAAGAAAACCAAAATAACTTTATTTAAGGGGAGACACTGCAGGCAAAAACGCTGTTTTTTCATGCACCCGTCAAGTTTGAGATTTTGGGCTTTTTGGTTTTTCATAAAGCGGAAAGAAAAACATCCAAAAGACACTGTTAAATGTCTCTTTTATAGCACTTTATCTTTTTGTGTCAATAGATTTCAATTACAATACATATTTTTAAAGGCCGTTTTCTGAAAATGAGTTTTTTCTCCCACACCAAGTCATAAATCTCCATTTCAGTAGTACTCGCACACACCAGACTTTACTTTTTTATTTCTGTCCATATCCTGAAGGTTTTTAGAGAGGGATTTGTTCATATATAATTTGCTTGATTTTATACAACATTTTATTCCCCCAAAAAATTGTAAAAAAGAAAAAAAAAAATATATATATACTGTTTTCTGTCTGTTCTAAGTCTTTTTCTGAATTATGGAGTGACAAAATGAGATACTCCAAATGCCCTGTGTAAAAACATTTGACTCTAAAATGTCCAAAAAAAAAAAAAAACAAGAATAACTTCATCCAGTGTTTAGATTTTTGTACTAGAAATGTATGCAAATAAGCGCATATTTCATTAAATAATGCCTCTTTTGCATATTTAAACCTAACATTTTAGAAAACTTGTAATACAAAAAATGTTTGCAATTATCAATGTAATCAATCAGCTGGGTAAGGTGATAACTAATATTTCATTTTTTTTACCCTATTCACCTGCAGTGTCTCGCCTTAACAGTTTCTTCTCTTCCATATCAATCTCTGCTGCGTGTTCACTAGAGTACCACAATGAGTATAACAACACTTTAACAGCAGCAGGATGCAGAGCTCAGCCAATTACAACAGAGCTCATTTGCAAATAAAATTCTTAAAAGGTACAATCGTCAAGAACTGTCCATTCATAATAATGCTTCCTCTAGTGAAAAAAGTCCATCTCCCATTGTCTCTCTGATCAAAATCTACCCACATATTTGCTTAGAGCTGTTTTGGTTTTGGCTTGTAAGCGGTGCTTGATCTATTCATGTTTATCTCTTGATTCAGACGAAGAAAGAAATAATATGGTTAGAGAATTTGTATTTTATTACTACATTTCTGTACCTTAATATTACTGTTAGACCTTATTTGTAACTGTTATATTGTATTTATCCATGCTCGTAATTTGTGTATTTGTTCTTATTTTTTATTGGCTGTTCGCTTGCCTTTAACCATGTTAACTTTCTTAGTCAGGTTAGTAGGTTTTGCTGTAGTATTGAAAAAGTACTTAAAATGTGCCAAGTAATAAATGGAAAGCAAAGTGGCATCTATATATATATATATTTTTTTTTTTCTTGCTTATCCAAAAAAAATGATCCAATCCAATCCAAAAAAAAAAAGAATCACACTATGATCCGGACGTGAGTTTTGTGATCTGTTGAACCACTACCACATACAAAAAACATGACTGAAACAATAGCATGCTCATTAACACAACCAACACTATAGGTACACACATAAACACACCTGTATGTAGAATAAAATACAGTTTTACAGCTGCCTACCTCTGAGTTTCACACTCTGTGTAGCCATGGAGTCATAAACCAACAGATTATGGCAAAAAAGCAAAGGGAGAACAAAACAAATTATCCTATCAAAACAGACATTCCTCTTTCCTCTACACTCAGTTATAGTAAAGAGTGACAGAAAAACACAGAGTGATAGAGAGACCAGGAGGGAGGGAGGGAAGGAGGTGGGCAATAGGCATGTATGTTGTGCTCCACTGGTAGAAGACACACACATCTCTGTGAAACGGCATCCCAGCATGCTTAAGAGCGAGAGCATGACCGACTCTGTGGGTCACCCTGACAACCATATGGCAGGTCACCGTGACGATCAAAGTGAACGTGATGGAATGGAATGTCGGAATTATAAACATTCTTTGAAGAATAAGTTTGAAAGTCGATCTATTTTTGATCAAGTATTTTACTATGACATGAAATAATGGAATATAAATACACACAAACATATACATGCACACACGACATATTAAAAACTATATATACACTAATATTAATAATACAAAATTAATCTCTTTGATTATATTTTATATTGTGCATGAGATTTACACAATTACACTACCTCTGATATAGCATGAAGCCGTAACACACTTAAAACAGTCACATTAACTACTGATACACTCAGTGTGCATTAATGATACCCACATTACAAAACACACAAACATCCAACAACTCAACTATCATTACACAAACCTACACACAGACTGATCTGAGTTTGCAGGATCTAAATGTGTGTGTAAAAGCTTCAGAATAACCTGCAGCCGAAAACAAAGCATCTGAAAAGTTCACAAGTGTTTTGTGAATCAGGAAGTAAAAGAGTGCGCTCTTACCTAACTCAGGAAAGGAAAACTTCTTCCTGTGTTTTCTAAAAAAGCTGCGCTTTCTCCACTGCAGCCACTTACTCATGTTGATAAGGTTCAATCCATAGAGGAGGAGTATGTGAGGATGGGGAGATACACAGACGAAAACAATTTACAGGAACTTCAAATGATGTCTGAGAATAGTGATGCTGCTCAATGCAATGCATGCTGGGAGTAAACAGAGAACCTGTGGTGGGTTTCTCTTTAACCGGTTCGCGTCAATCAAACGCACTTCACATCCTGTCAGCGTCACGCACCAGACATCTGACAGAAACACAAAAGTACTAAAAGACAACTAAACACACACACACCCCCCTGATGAAATCAATCAATCAAATATAAGATCTAGTTCCTGCTTCCTTTTTTTTTTTTTTAAACAAATTACAAAAAAAAAAAAAATCTTACTCTTAAACACACAGCTCTTAGAAATGGAGTAATGAAGAGACTTCAGCTGTGCCTCAAAACCTAGCGAGTCGCCTATTTAAACATTTTTGGGCAACATGTGCCTCAACATGTCACTAAACCTAGTGCCCTGCCTATCACATTTTAGCAAGTTGCACATATATTGCCTACAGGTACTTCTGAGCGACACAAAGGCAAACGTGTATACCTATTTAGATTTTTAAGCTATAATACTCAAATTTAACAACTGCCTAATTAGAAAGTGTCAACGGACAGTGGTTTTGTGTGGAGCTCTTTAAAAAATAAAACATAAATGGCCACCTCACACATTACAATCAGGGAGAAAAGAAAAAAAAAGGTTAAAAAACATCATAAATTTAACTTTTGGGCATCAGCAAAAATAAATAAAATTAAATTAAATAAAATTAAATAAAATTAAAAAATATAAATAAATAACAAGGCACAAAACTAGCATTCTCGTAACCTCAAAAAACCTAGCAAGCGAGCATTTTAGCAAGCTCTCTTGCAAGAAATCATTGTGGGCACAAAATAACCTTAAAAAAAATCTAGCAAGCGAGCATTTTAACAAGATCTCTACCAACATAAAAAAAGAAAAGAAAAAAAGCATCACAGGCACAAAAGTAACCTCAACAAAAAAAAAAAAAAAAAATCAAGCAAGCATGCAAGCATTTTAACAAGGTGTCTGGCACAGCATTGTCAAGACAGCATTATACACAAAACTAGCATGCTAACTTCAAATAGCCTAACAAGCTAGCATTTTAACAAGCTGTCTATCAAAAAAACGTCACAGGCACTTTAAAAAAAATTAAAAATAAAAAAAACTAGCAAGCTAACATTTTAACAAGATGTCAGGCAAGAAAGGATCATAGGCACATAACTAGCAAGCTAGTAACTTCAAAAAACCTAACAAGCCAGCATTTTAGCAAGATCTAACAAGATAGCATTATACATAAAACTAGCGTGTAACCTCATAACCTAACAGGTTAGCATTTTAGCAAGCTGTCTAGCAAGAACATCACAGGCACCTCAAAAAAAAAAAAAACTAGCAAACTAACATTTTAACAAGATGTCAAGCAAGACAGCTTTATGGGCTTGTTAAGTGATGACGTAATGCGTCTAACAAACTCACCAACGGACACTGTTTCCGGGTCCAAACCCCAACTCATTTCACTGGAAAATACTATCTGAGTAGCCCTTTAAGAGCACGGTTTATTCATATTAAATATTTAAGCTAAACATTTTCACATTTATGGTGTACACTATAGTCTTCATGCTCACAGCGTCCCAAACACAAATCATTTTTATTTTTATTTATTTATATTTTCATTGTACTGTGATTTCAGTATGGAGTTAAAGGGTAGGATTATAATTTTTTGTAGTATTATATCACACTGTGAGTGTATAATTAGTACTGCTTGTTGTTTTCTCATGTCATCTGAGCTGTCATCAGCGTTTGGACTCGGAAGTCACAGAAGAGGTGAAGCATGACGAAGAGGCACAAAAAGCTAGTAACCTCAAAAAAAAAAAAAAAAAACTAGAAAGCTTACATTTTAACAAGCTGTCTAGCAAGAAAGCATTGTAGGCATAAATCTACCAAGTTAGTAACCTCAAAAAAAACCTAGCAAGCTAACATTTTAACAAGCTGTCTAGCAAGAAAGCACCATAGGAACAAAACTAAAAAGCTAGTAAACTCATAACAACCCAACAAGCTAGCCTTTTACCAAGCTTTCTAAATAGAAAGCATCACAGGCACAAAACCAACAAGCTAGTAACCTGAAAAAAACCTAGCAAGCTAACATTTTAACAAGCTGTCTAGCAAGAAAGCTAGTAAACTCATAACAACCCAACAAGCTAGCCTTTTACCAAGCTTTCTAAATAGAAAGCATCACAGGCAGAAAACTCGCAAGCTAGTAACCTCACAAAAAAAAAAAAAAAACAACTTTAATTTTGGTGAGTCACTACCTACCTAGTCACTACATAGGCCCAAAACTAGCAAGCTATAGCTAGTAACCTCAGATAGACACTGCATATTTCCTTAGGTAAGTCATTACAGATAATTTTTGAACAGTTTAGCAGTGTTTTGAATTTTTTTGTTTATTGGTTTAAAAAAAAAAAAAATAAAAAATAATGACGAGTAATCGGTCATTAGTGACATTTTCCAATTTTAGTTATTTGTATCGGCAAACTTGGTTGATCTGTAATCATAGCCCCCCAAAAAAAGTCTCAAAACCTAGCAATTTGCCAATCTATACAGCATATTTGCCCATCCTAGGTTCAAAATGTCTCACAAACCATGCAAGCTCCCTACATAGACAGCACTTGAGGCTGAGTATCTATTACGTACACCACAAAACCTAGTGACCTTCCCACATAGATGACATTGGTGGGCATCACAGGTGTGACATGAATTTTTAAACTCAAAGATTGACATCTACATGCTATTATGTGCTTCCCAGGTGTATAAATAATGTGTAGGTAGGCCACTAAAATTTGAGACACAGCCTAAATATTTTTCTCTGATTTCTTGAATCCCAGAGCACCATCTGTTGTGTGCTCCTATCACACACGAGTGACTCATTATGGTTTGGGCTGGGCAGAGTAAATATCCGAGACACTGCGAGGGGTCTGAAAACACATGGCCTATGGATTTATCTGTTGATTCTGTTCTCCTCTGAGGTGTTGTGAAGGTCAGGATGCGTGACGAACAACTGAACAAACACACACGCACACACACACACACACACACACACACACACACAGAGAAAAGAGGAACAGAAAGGACTGCAGAAGGTTGTTTTCTCTTTCGTTTTCACTTTCCTCTTTTGAATGAAGTGTATGTGTATGTGTATGTGTATGTGTGTGTGTGTGTGTGTGTGTGTGTGTGTGTGTTTTGATCAACAGAAACTGACAACTTGTCTTGCATGCACATAAGAGCCAAGGGTGTTAATTTAGTGTTGCCTGTATACTTTTTTGAAGTGCCTGAACTTTGTCACATTTTGAAGGAATAAAGAGGGCGTAGTGCGTGACATCAGGATAAAGAGACACCCCATGTTCCCAGCATGCACTGCTACACACCCTGTTTCATCATGATCAGTCCAGCTGAAATTTACCACATCCCTCTTTCCTTCACTCTGCTGTGTTTAGAGTCTGACTCAGAGACCCAAACACAAAACTGTCTTCATACTGTAAAAACAACAGCTGATCCAAGAGACACATAGAACTATAACAATTACAGAAACAAAATACATTATGATGTTTTATGTCCGCGTGGAGCCAAAAACACTTTTGTTTAAAAACCGCAGGACATCAGCTAAAGCTAAACTACCAGAATACATTCAGCTCAGATCCATATAAGGGATAGTTTACCCAAAAATGAAGATTCTGTCATCATTTCCTTTCCTTCCAAACTTATTAGACTTTTATTCATCAAAACACAAACGAAGATATCTGTAATGTTCTTTCATCATTGAAAGTCCATGTAAGCAAAACTTTGACCCTTCAAACAGTTGATAAAGACATTGCAAAAGCAATCCATTTCAATGGCGTGGTTTATTCCAAGTTTTTGGAAGGACACAATCACTTAATATGGATTTAATACAGGTAAGGTAAAGACAGGTTTGGTGGTATGGGTAGGTTTAAAGGTGGGTTACGGTATAAGGATTGGGATTTTACAACTGCAGAAATTAATTGCATGTAGGTATTTTTCGAAATATAAGCACAATGTAAAAACGTGTGTACTCAATAACTGCACTGTATCAAACGATTAACTCGAATGTAACCACATAGTAGTTAGGGCCACCTAATATATAAATATATATTAAAAAAAAAAAAAAAAAAAAAAAAAAAAAAAATCGAGAATATTAATATTATCTTCATTTGTGTTTTTATGCTGGAAACTAACATAGTCCAGGGCAGGCTAACTGTCAGGCTAAGCTTAGTACAAAAGTTCAAAAGTAAATAATTAAACATAAAACATTGATCCGAGTTGAATTTTTTTGAACGCAAAGCCTCTGTGAAGAAAGCCGTTAAACGGAAGTGCAAGTTCAAACTAGACGGACGTTTAAAGGAAAAGTCCACTTACAAAACAAAGATTCACATATAATGTACTCACCCCCTTGTCATCCAAGATGTTTATGACTTTCTTTCTTCAGTCATAAAGAAATTATATTTTTTGAGGAAAACATTTCAGGATTTTTCTCCAAATAATGGACTGATATGGTGCCCCGATTTTGAACTTCCAAAATGTAGTTTAAATGCGGCTTCAAACGATCCTAAATGCAGTTGTAAACGATCCCAGCCGAGGAAGAAGGGTCTTATCTAGCATAACGATCGGTTATTTTCATTTAAAAATACTAATTAGATACTTTTTAATATCAAACGCTCGTCTTGTCTTGCTCTCCCTGAACTTTGTGTATTCTGGTTCAAGACAGTTAGGGTATGTCGAAAAACTCCAATCGTATTTTCTCCCTCAACTTCAAAAATGATTTTAAAATCATCCTACATCACTGCAGAAGTACCAACCCAGTCTTTGCAAAGTGAACATGCAAAGAAGATCAAACACCCTCAACAAAAAAGGTAAAACAGCGATACAGGACGATTTTGAAGCTGAGGGAGAACATGAGATGGGAGTTTTTCGACATACCCTAACTGTCATGAACCAGGACAAAAACAGTCCAGCCAGAGTAAGACAAGACGAGCGCTTGACATTAAAAAGTATATAAACTGTTTTATTTTAATGAAAATAACCGATCGTTTCGCTAGATAAAACCCTTCTTTCTCAGCTGGGGTCGTTTATAACCACATTTGGCATCGTTTGAAGTGGCATCCATTTGGAAGTTCAAAATCAAGACACCATATCAGTCCATTATATGGAGAAAAATCTTGAAATGTTTTCCACAAAAAACGTAATTTGTTTACGACTGAAGAAAGAAAGACATGAACATCTAGGATGACAAGGGGGTGAGTACATTATATGTAAATTGTTGTTCTGGAAGTGGACTTCTCCTTTAAGCAGTTATACACACACACCTACTTCATTTGTTCTGAAGGCCAGTGACCTTGGTAGAGAACATTATTTAAGATTTGATTGAAAGTCTGCTTTGGATAATATGTAAACATAGAGGGAGGGGGTGTGTGTGTGTGTGTGTGTGTGTGTGTGTAAACCCCTCCTGTCATGTCCACATCATTCGTGTGTGAAGTTTGCTTTTGGTTCTGTTAATTATTTTTCGATGTGATCTTCAGCACTGTTTGTAAGTTATGAAATCTGATCTGCTTGTTCAGACAATGTCATCTATATCCGGTGTATCTACATTGGTTGCTATAGTGACAATGTAAGCAACATAATGCTCAGAGTTTCTCATACAACACAAAAGCTGTCAGTGTTGAAAGAGAGGACCGAAAACTGGACAAAAAAAAACAAACACTTAAACCAGCCAAAGCTGGTTTAAAATGGTCTTATAGCCTGTTTAACTGGGCTAAGAGAAAAGCAAACCAGGGGGCTGTTTCATAAAAGACGCTAAGAAAAGTGGGGATTAAAGTCTGAAATCTGACTTGAAATAACCTAACAAATCAATCTGGGCTAAAGCAGTTCCATAAATGACAATTTAATTTCATGCAATCTCTAATTTGATCTAGGTTTAGTGAGTCAAGATAATTTGATGTGCAGGCTTATTCTTAAGTAGCCTGTAATGTCGATCATGGATCAAATTGATCCACCATGGCAAACAGCAAACAGCAATATATTTGTGCTGTTTAATGCATTTGAGACTTTTTTTCTCAGTGCATAACTGACATGTCACAGGTATATTCTTCATTTGAAAAAGTTTGAAAGTCACGCACATATATCCATTTTGCTGTCAGGAGTGGGCGAGGCTTATGCGAGTGAATGAGCACGTATGCAAGCTAAACAGACGGAGTGCAATAATTTTTGTGAAATATACATTTTGTTAAAGTATTTGTTGTTGGACATTAAATGTGCCTCATGCAGAATTTTAAACCTACATATAAGTGTATTTTTATGATAGCAGTAACTGTAAATCAAATGTAAGCTAGCTAATATAGCCCTATAATTACTAGCTTAAATGAGTTAATGTGTATTCGTTAATGTATGTTTATATATATAAAATGTAGTCTGTTTTCTATTATTTATTTTCATTTTTAGTTTAGTGATTTTAACTTTTAATTTAGTGGCTTTAATGCTTTAAAGAGCAATTTTAGATTGTAAGGTTTTAATGCTTCACTAATAACCTGTCATAAAACCAGAGAGAAAGGCTGCATGGCTTGAAACTGCTGATCAACTGAATGTGCAAGTAGCAATTAAAGTTAAAATTAGGGCTGTCAGTTGATTCAAACTAATTACATAATATGTTCTCTGCAAAATTGAGCAAAAAGACATAATATAACGTTTAAAATATTACACAATATCAACTTCTTATTTGCTGAACTCTTGTATAAAATCACACTTAAGCTCAAAATAGATCGGGACAAAATCAGCACTCGTGTCATATATTGCTCTTGCTGCCCGTGTGATATTGTGATACATACACATACAGAGGCATTTTTTGTACCGATATCTTGCATTTTAGGGCATAACTGCATTTATGGAGTTGTTGCCCTGCATAATATTTGTCAAGAGTCAACTGTATGAAATAAGATGATGTACAGGTCTGGGGGCGGGGCCAGCGTGTTAACTGTGTTAAAATATTTTAATTGCATTATTTTTTTCATAACTAATTAATTAAGTTCACACGTTAAACTGACAGCCCTAGTTAAAATGTTTTCATACATCTTAAAACAATGTCATTCAATGTTGGGCACAATACATTAACCATATTTTGGAGACAAATTTACCATGAAGTGAGCAAAATGACCCAGAAGTGACACAAACTCCTTTTGGGCACATGCTCATTTTAAAAAATTGTCTAAAAAAAAAGTAAATGAGGGATTTAAGTGTGTGCATGTGTGTGTGCAAGTGAGAGTGAAAAAGATGATTGTTTCCTCCACTGCACAGCAACAGGTTAGGATGTGTGAAATGATTTTCCAGTGGCTGTTCCACCAAAGCACATACCTTATTTTACACACTGTCATTGTCTCTAGACATTCAGCTCAAACACACTCCTCAATTCCAGCACACACACATACACACACATTCCCTCCATAATGACGGCTCTGAATATAGACTTTCCCTTTCTCGGCTCACCACACCCTCCTCAGATATTCACACACACGGGTGGTGACATCAGTCAGCATGAGGGAATGCAGAAACTTCACTTCTCTCTATTTCATCTGGCCTTTCTTTCAAGGTTGCACTCTTTGCAGTGTTTACAAAGTCATACTTACTGTTTAGGGTTTTATCAATGAACCAAAACTCTATGCATTTCACTTCAAAGCCTGTTTAAACAAAGACAAAAGTTCAGTTCAGTCTGAATGAACGGCAGTTAACGTGTCTGACATGAACATTCACAGGTGTTTAATCTCTTTTCCATTGCACAGGGAATAAAACTTGTGTCTGGAGCCACTGCTGTCTGGAGACAGTGCTGTTTAATTTGGTGGCACTCGTGAACAGACTGTTTTGCTAAACAACAGTGAATAACAGAGGAAGAACCCAAAACCATCACTCTTTCTCTGTCCTCTTGTGTTTGGTGCTGTTTGATAAATGCGTTTGACTGTCTTGTTTCCTACTTTTAGCCTAGTCGACTAGTCGTAGTGCACGTTATTAGCATAAACGCACACTTTCAGGCATCTACACAGACTCAATTCCCACATGCATGTGTGTTTTTAGAGACACTCATTTCAAATGCAGACTACTTTCCTCTCACAGTCAGATGAATAATACCATTCTTTCTGAGAGCTCTGAGTGAGTCTACATTTTCCACACAGTGAAGGTCAATGTGGGCTTTGGGTCTCTCAGCTACACACACACACATACAGAGGCCAGTCAAGAAGGAGTTTAATGAGGCCCAAAACAATAGACGAGCTATTTGGTGCTTCCTGCTTCTATTACTACTGTTTCTCATTCAGTAATATCCTGAATACATCCTGGTCACACACAAGAGCCGGCCAATGACAGCAGAAGAACACAGTGAGAGAGATGTGTGCGTAATGAGATCGCCTTGGGTGAATTTCCTTTATTTGCTTACACGGTTTTCCGCGGTTCAGGGTTTCAGGTGACACAAACACATGGTGTCCATTTCACAAGAACAATCTCAGGTAATAAGGTCACTGAACTCGCAGCAGGGTGTCAAAAGCACAGTCTCGGAGCAGAGCTACCCTTCACTGGGTCAGTCTCGCCCTTTACGCACAATGCTTGGCTAAACCCTCGAGTTAGACGGGTCAGAAGACATGCTGAAATATAGAGTCACGTTGCGAACTCTGAACTCACATTGTGAGATATGAAGTCACAATTACGAGAAAAAATGCAGTTATCTTTTTCTACAGTCAAAACGCACTCTCCTTCACTAGTCAAACAATGGTCACTAATTTCACTTCCTCACTTTCACTTTTTCCGAGTACTGCAAAGAGCTGTCACCTGACAGAACACACCAGTAATACGTAAGGACACACGGGTCAAAGACGTCACGCCTATAGAGTTCCCATAGTTCATTCAAAAAACGCCTGATGCACAGAATCACACTAAACTAGTGAAATCTCCCCAAAAATCACAAGCTGCAATCTGAAACAGGTTGCTAGAAGTAGCACCTCTGAGGATCAAAGGAAAGTATTCACTGGCTTTGCCAAAATTAACGGTACGGAGTTAAATATATTTACAGCGCTTGCCAGGTAGAGCCGTACTCATAGGTCATTTCATGTCTAATCAACCAAATTTCAAAAACTTCCCTGTCTCAAATTTTTGAATTTGCGAATATTTTTTCATAGGAAAGATACACATGTATAATGATGAAAGCCAAAATATTAAATGTCATGGATGAATATTTACTGAGTAATCCACTATTTTGTAGAGGGGGGTCAAAATGGCAATTTTCACCTGAGATTCAGAGTCAAGTTACAGGGGGGTAAAAATGATTTCAGAAACATGGGAGCATCATTATCTTATTTTTACACAGAGGTTTGTAGGTCTGTTAGTAAAATCTGTTGGCTTCAGCAAACTTTGTTGCATTATGTGCCAATGGTTATCATTAAAAAAAAATGGGGAAATAGCACTAAGTTTTTTCTCTAAAGTTTGCATGCCTGTAACTTAAGAAGTATTAAAGATATCTTAATTCCCTTTTAGATAATGAGTCTTAAACTTTCCTTTCAGCATTTTAATTTTTAAGACCCAGCAAGGTTCAGTTACAGAGATACTAAAATATGATAACATATGATATTTCTTTTCTTTTGAAGAGGAGTGTCTGAAGAACAAATAATGTTTAAACTAGAGATGGATCTTGTTTTTTTTTTTTTTCTGTCAAAACACCTGCACTGAACATACCTGTCTGAAAGCCATAAATATTCTTTTGCCAAAGTTTGCATGCCTATAACTTAAGAAGTATTAAAGATATTGCAATATGATTTTAGATTCTAGTTGTTAATTAACTTTTCTTTTAGAATCTTATTTTCAAGGCCCTGCATCATTCAGTCCCAGAGATATGGAGGTCTTTATGACGCTCCATGTCCAGATTGTTGAATATTACCCATTTTCAGTGGTCGAAAACCAAATGTTGGTCACTTTCATAGCTAAAACTTATTATATTTAAAGAACAATGTCTGAAGAAGAAATAACGTTGAAATTAGAATTGTATCTTATTTCCCTCTATCAAAACAACTGATTAGAACGTAGTGCTGTTTCCCCATTTTTTAATGGTCACCATTGGTCACATAATGCAACAAAGATTGCTAAAGTCAACAGATTTTACTAACAGACCTACCAATCTCTGTGTAAAAATAACATTATGGTGCTGCCTTCTTTCTGAAGTAATTTTTAGGCCCTTGTAATAATTTCACTCTGAATCTCAGATGAAAATTGCCATTTTGACCCACCTCTACAAAATAGTGGATTACACAGCAAATATGCTTGACATTTAATATTTTGGCTTTCATCACTATAAGTCTATTTTTCTTAAAAAAAAAAAAAAATAGCGGAATCTAAAATTTGAGCCAGGGACCTCTGGTTGAGTTGACATCGAATGACCCTTTTGGGTTTGATAAACTTCATACCAGAAAATTAAAATTGACGCTCCATTCACACCAATAACGATAACTATAACAATAAAGGCTTAAAGGCTTCCAGCTGATGAACAATAAAAACATTGACAGCAAATTAGATTCCAACTTACTCTAAAGAGCAGCACACAAGAAAACGTCTGTACTTAAAATAAACATAACATTACTAATATTATGGCAGGGGCGGAAATTAACCAGGCCTTGTGGCAAAAATGCCCCAAAACTCAAGACAAAGGGACAAAAAATGCCCCTGCACAATTAAATAATGCATTATGGCTGTCACAATTAAACAGAATGAAACATCAATTTGCCAAATTACATTCAGATTTGCTCACGCTGCATCAGATTGCTTTTACACGCTCTTTTGTGCAGCGTTGAGCTTTGTAACCATTTAAACTGCATTTTGAAAGATCATACTTGCGGGCAACATTGAAGTCCACTATATGGACAACATTCCTGAAATGTTTTCCTCAAAAAACAATTTCTTTATGACTGAAGAAAGAAAGACATGAATGAATCTTGGATGACAAGGGGGTAAGTAAATTATCTGTACATTTTTGTTCTGGGAGTGAACATCTCCTTTAAGTTCCTTAAAGTTGGTTGGATTCTGATTGGTTGACAATCTTTAACCTGTCATTCTGTGTTTTCATTGTTCGTCTGCAAATTTTTCTGAAAGTGATTTCAATGGTAATGTTCCTCAGTTTCATCTTTGTTATAGTTGTGGTGTGAACTGGTGTGAACTTACTATTCTCTTAAAACTTTATAGTCACAGTTATTGTTATTGTCTTTGGTGTGAATGGGCCTTAAACATTTAAAAAAAAAACAAAAAAAAAAAACAAACTCACATTAACTTACATTAATAGAATGTTTAGCACTAAAGCTGTCAGCAGTGATGTCATTGTGATTTTCTTTCACATATTTAACCATCTATAGCTAGTTTTATGAATACAGTGTCATATTGACCCTTGTGCAGAGACAAAAAAATAAAAATAAAAAAGTTGTCACTGCAACAAATGACAGCTCTGATGCTGCAATTCCTAGAACATAAAACTAAAACCTAAGACCAAACTTCCCTAAAACTTCAATAATATTCCTTTGTAGCCCTGCAAGCACTGGTATTTTCTGCAAGTAATGGAAATCGGATAAATCCACATGTAAAAACAAAACAGACAGTAGTTGGGAGTGTATATGTCACTCAGACTGTCTCTTCCCATTCAAGCAGGCAGTTTTTGAGTACAACAAGCTGCAAACTGGTCCAGACCATCCAGGCGGTCAGAAGTCTGGCTCTGCTGCAAGAAAAGCGGTGGATCTGATAGACAGATCTGGCCATGAGCGCAGCTTATATAACACTTGGCTGCTGTAAAGAGACCCGTCTCACCTCGCTTTACAATACACTGTGTGTGAGAGAGCAAGAATGTGAATGTTTCTGGATGGGGACGCAGATGAAAGAGAGAGAGAGAGACAGAGACGTGGAAGAAAAGACGTGTTAAACAGAGGAGAACTTCAGTGTGATGGGAGGGATGGGAGCTGTGTGTGTGTGTGTGTGTGTGTGTGTGTTTGGCTCTATGACTGAGGCTGGTTAATGGCCCTGTGTGAGCGGCAGAGCTGCCAACCTGTGCAGACAAATTAGTCCAGACAAATTAGAGTAAAAGAGAATGTGCCTACAGTAGAACTACATTACCCAGCATGCTTCAGCTAAACAACAATAGATATATGGATGGACAGATGGACAGATGGATAGATGGATGGACAGATGGACAGATGGACAGATGGACGGATGGATGGATGGATGGATGGATGGATACAAGGATAAACGGACAGATGTATAGACGGCTGGACTGACGGACGGATAGACGGATATATGGACGGATGGATATATGGATGGACGGAAGGATATATGGACAGATGGATGTAAGGATATATGGACGGATGGATGGATGGATGGATGTACGTACATATGTACAGACAGATGAATGGATGGACAGATGGATGGATATATGGACAGATGGATGAATGAATGGATGAATGGATGGACGAACTGATAGATATACGGACGGATGGATAGATATACAGACGGACGGACTGACGGATGGGTGGACGGATGGATGGATGGATGGATGGATGGATGGATGGATGGATGGATGGATGGATGTAAGGACGGATGGATGGACGGATGGATGGACAGACGGATATATGGATGGATGGACAGATATATGGACGGACGGACAGATAGATATATGGACAGATGGATGGACAGATGGACAGATAGGTATATGGACGGATGGACAGACAGATGGATAGATATATGGACGGACGGATCTTGTAAATGTGACTTGGCTTCCAGGTGGAGTGGTAAAGCTGTGCACCCTGGCACAGGAAGTTGCGTAAAAAGTCACTTCACATTTGTGTGTGCAATATGCAGACGGCCAGTGGACAGTCAGTTATTGACTAAAGAGTTAATAATTAAACTAAAATCTGATCAAAACAGTGGCTTTGACCCAGAAACCTAAAAACCTTTATTCCAAAACACACATTAAATATCATCATGCACACATGAGCTGTTAATATCTAAAGTATGACAAACGCTGCAGTGAATGAAGTAGTGGCCTAACAAAAACTATCAGAAAACATAAATAAATAAATCAATAGTGCAAAAAAAAAAAACCTTTAGTGCTTCAACAGCTTGTCACTGGGGCAGTACCTTTCTTTACCCCTAAAAGTTTCAAAGTAGTACCTTAAGGCTAAATAATACTATGAGGTACTGATATGCACCTTTTAGAGCTGATAAGATACTGCTGCAGTGACAAGCTTCTGTACCACAAAAGGTATCATTTCTGCACTTTTGTTTTTTCTTGGTGGCGAGTTACTTAAGCCCAATGACCTCTGTTTCATAACACAGGAAAAGCTCCATAAATGAAGTTGATGATTTCTTTGTTCCTCAGATATCAGCTTGATTAGTGCTGATTTAGAAGATAGAACTTCCATGTTTTGTTTTGATTGGCTCTTCCATGAGCTGTGAACTTACAGGATGTAGTTTTATGAGGACTTCCTGTTCTCTTAGGCTAGTAAAATCATGACAGGAGTGCGTGTCTGGGAGGGTGTGTTTGTGCACGTGTGAGAGAGAATGTAAGAATATAAAAAAAATAAAGATTGCTACGAGCTGCTACACACATCAGCCATGACCGAAACCTAAAACCTGATCCCTCCTCAGAGGCAGGAAAGCATCAGAACCAGCAGCGGCATTATAATCAGTCAGTTTGTTATGTCTAAATTAGGGCTGTCAAACAATTAATCGCAATTAATCGAATCCAAAATAAAGGTTTGTGTTTATATAATTTATGTGTAAATACTGTCTATAATTATAATGTATATATAAATACATACACATACATATGTATACATTTTAAAAATACTTGTCTGTATATATTTATATTTATATATTATTTAAATTATATATACATATTAATATTTTATATATAAATAACATGTTTTTCTTAAATATATACATGCAAGTGTGTGTATTTATATACATAAATATATATATACACATATAATATGTAAAAACAAACTTTTATTTCGGATAATCGTGATTAATCATGTGACAGCCCTAGTCTAAAGTTTTTTTGATGACCAAGGCCGATATCTTAGAGAGAAGAGTGGTCAATGACCGATACAAAGCTGATATATATTATTGTTATTAATAAATTTAAAGACAGTAAATACACATGCATAACAATGAAATTAATCATTTATTTTATGTAGTATTTACTAATACAAAAAAATGGAAATAAATTATATACAATTATTAAAACTTGATAAAATATTAAATAAATTCATTAAAATTCAAAAACTTGTTTAAAAATGATGTAGATGCAGACGTTGAGATTATTACAGCATTTGCTGTTACATTACTAATAACAGAAAAGTAAACGCTATAATACTTTTTTTTTTATATTGTTTACCATTTACTTTGTTGGACAGTTCTGTCTAATAATTTATTAGAAAGAAACTGATAAAGAGGCAGTAACAGAGTCCATGCTGATAATTAAAAATGAATATCAACCGATATATTGTTTGACAACTAACAATTATTTCTATTAATTTACTGTCTTTGACAAATGCCGTAATACTTTTTCATAAAATTTCAGCATTCAGCAAATATGCATTTTTATAAAGTCTTTGAATATAGCCTTCATAAAAATGTGTTCTTGGCACATATTAATAATAATAATAATACAATTTTATATTAAAATAAGTTATATTTTAGTGAAAATTATGTAAAATAAATTAGAGCTTCAAAGCGATTAGTCACAATTAATCGATTTAAAATAAAAGTTTGTTTACAAATCATATGTGTGTGTACTGTGTATATTTATTATGCATATATAAATACACACGTATACATTTTAAAAATATTTTATGTATTTGCATGTTAACACTTGTACATAATCTATATTATACATATAAATATTTTACATATAAATCTAGCATTTTTCCTTAATATATACATGTATGTGTGTGTATTTATATATACACAATAAACAGTACACACATATAGTATGTAACCATAAACTTACTTTGAATCGATGAATCTCGACTAATCATTTTGCAGTTTCAGCTATTAAAAAAATAATTAATTTTATCGCAAAAATGATTGTTCATGTGTTATTTACTGTCTTTAAATTAAACATCGACCACATCGGATCACATCCAACATCTTCACAGCCACATGCCAATGCAATTTATTTGCATAGTTAAATATGTGGCAGGACACATCTTTACCACATTGTCAATGATCGCGGTCACTCTCGTTGCTGGAAATCATCAGCTCTCACTGCAAATCATTGACTGCTGAAGTGCTTGCTTTGTTACTGTAACTCAGTGTATGTGTGTAAGTATTGTTTTAGTGTCATACAGACACAAAACCTGTCACATCACTGACTGACCAGCCAGAGAGGTCACTGACTTCAGTTTCACATCAGTCATCTTTCCACACGATATAATTTCCTTCACACACACATACATATATAGCAAAGTATGCTTAGTATGTGCAAAGTGAACATTGGTGACAATCCCAGAGTTCGCTGAACTATAGTTAATCATTATTCCTCCACAGAAAACTTTAACAAGAGTTTCACAGTTCAAACTGACCTGAGGGGTTTTATTAAAAGTCTCCCCACAACAAAATCACATGATTCTGTTAACATTCCAAATCAAAACAATCAAAACACAGCCTGCGGTTACAGACCTACTTTAGCTGGTGAGTGAAAACACGTAACCATGTCTCTCTCTACTACGTTTTCCCTGGCAGCTCCAACCCAAGAAAACATAACTTTTGCCCGTTACTAGGAGACCGGAATCCTTACAGAAAGAAAGGCATTGTGGTCTGGAAAGACAAGCGCTGTAAATCCACAGCCACAGTGGAATTCCAGCATTCCCAGAGAGAGAGAGAGAGAGAGAGAGAAAGAGAGAGATACCTGACAGGAGAGCACAGCCTGAAAGCACTAACAACTACCCAACAGAGCACAACACAGACGTCCTGCGCTGCTCTCCTCATTCCTGAGTTTAACTCAGCTGTATATGGAAGCTTGTTTCCACTATTGAATAATAAATAGAAAAGTTAATTGCAATTTTTTTTTTTTACCTCCAATTCAGACTTTTTTTTTCCTCACAACTTTTTTTCTTAGAATTGAATGACATAAATTCAGATTTTTTTTCCAGAATTGCAACTCTATGTCTTGCAGTTCTGACTTTCTCACAATTGTGACTTTATATTCCACAATTTGTTTTCACAATTGCAAGTTTATATCTTGCAATTCCTACTTTTTTCTCACAATTTGACTTTTTTTTCTGCAACTGCAAGTTTATCTCTCAAAATTTGTACTTTTTTTCTAAAAAGTCTGAGTTTAAATCTCGCAATTCTAAGAGTTTACCTCTTGTAATTCCCACTTTTTTTCTTTGCAATTCTGACTACTTTTCTTAGAATTTTGAGATATAAACTCACAAGTTACAAAGTCCAACTCTCAGGGAAAAAAAATAAATAAATATTTTATTACAATTGTGAGTTTATATCCCACAATTTTGAACTTTGTAACGCGCAACTGCGTGTTATATCAGAATTGCTAGATAAAAACTTGAAAAGTAACTGAATTTCTTTCTCATTTAAGTCTTCCAATTTTTACTTTTTTCTCGCAAATGGGAGTTTGCATGTCATAATTTCTTTTTTCCCCTCACAATTCTGTAGCTTTCTCAAAATTCAGTTTAAATCTCGCAGTTCTTTTTTCTTGCAATTGCGAGTTTGCATCTCGTAATTTTGACTTTTTTTCCCTCGCAATTCTGACTTCTTTTCTCAGAATTGTAAGATATAAACTTGCAATAGCGAGTTATAAATTCCAACAAAAAAAAAAAGACTATTTTAATACAATTGCAAGTTTATGTCACACAATTTTGACTTTGTAACTCACAATTGTGTTATAATGTGAGAATTGCGAGATATAAACTTGCGATTCTGAGGAAAAAAAATCAGAGTTGCAGAATGCATCAGAATGCAGTTTTGACTTTTTTTTTGGAATCACGAGTTTACTTTTCATAATTCTTTTTTTCACAATTGTGAGTTTACATGTCACAATTCTTACTTTTTTCTCATAATTCTGATTACTTTTCTCAAAATTGCAAGTTTACATCATGTAATTCTGACTTTTATTCCCCTCGCAATTCTAGCTTCTTTTCTCAGAATTTAGAGATATAAACTCGCAAGTGCAAGTTATAAAGTCCATCTCTAAGGAAAAAAAGTTTATAACTCACAATTTTGACTTAATATATAAACTTGCCATTCTGCAAAAGAAAAGTCAGAATTTTTTTCTCAGAATTAGAAGTTTAAATCTTGCAATTTTGATTTTTTGTTTATATCTTTCAATTCTCCATTTTTCCTCACAATTCTGACTTTTCTTGCCATTCAGAATTTCTTCCTCATAGTTATGAATTTTTCTCAGATTTGCGAGTAAAGTCAGAATTGTGATGTGTTGTAACGCCATTTACTCACAGTTCATTTGACTGTCAATCTCCATTGTGAAACACCAATTTAGTGTGGAAGTCAAGCAAATGAGGTCAAAGTTTAGGTTTTGTTCCGGTCTGCCTGGTAATATCACTCAGCACAACTGTGGCCCATTATGGCTTTTCATTACAGATGCTTAAAGACTCCATGAAATCATTAGCCCATTTGTGTTAGCTTTGTGGTCATCTATGATAATGCAAACATACAAAAAAAAGTTGACAAAATGATACAGGTAAAGCACATTAATCATCGAACAAGCTCTACTAAGGTTTGACAATCAGAGAGTGTAATTTAGAGCAGTATATCTTGTTTTGGCATTTAAAACCCGTCCAAAAATCATCCTTTCATGAAATGTTCTGCTTTAAGGATTAATGACACTTAATTTGATGCTTTGTTATCTAATGCAGTGACATTCAGAAGTCTCCAAACTTTAAAAAAAAAGTTGAATGTCAGAATAAGAATCACATACACACTATAAAAAACCCAAAAATAGCAAAACAGCAGCTCAACATTTCTCCGGTGATGCAATGCAGGTCATCTCATTCTTACCTGATCTCCATTTGATGATGTCAGTGAATTCACTGTTGTCTCCAGCCTCAGAGGCCTCTGACACTGTGCCCACGGTAGCCATCTTCCTTCTCAGGAGTCACGGGTACGTCTGACACGCCGAAGTAGAAATCCGGCTCTCCTTTACATATACAGTCCTCTGCAAATCCCTGCAATAGAGCACATCCCATCAGCCTGAGCTCATGACAGCTAGCTAAGGCTAGCTCTCTGAAATGCAATACCAGTATATTGTTGTCACATGGCCTTATTATGTTACATGTTTAATTCAGAAGGTAGCTTGCAGTCATCACTTCAGAAAAGCCATATTTCTATGTGGTTTCCAATCCATTCTTAATTTCACATTTATGCACTTTTCAGGAAATGCAGTAGGCCATTTCATGAATACAGAATATCCACTTACTGTCTTACACAGTGCATGTTACCACGACAGAGGGGGGCAACCATGTGACCTTATTTTTTGAACAACTGCAATGCTTTGTGGAAGAGCTGGAAAGTGCAGAGCAAGGAGGGGCCATGCTGTTTCTCCTCTAATCAAATGAAACTGTTTCAACATGGGCGTACAAACTCTTCTAGGTCATTCGGATAGTGCGAAGAGCTGCTCTTTAGAGAACTGTCGGACTGCGCACATGGTAAACTGCAATAATGTTATGGCTCTGAGTGAATGTGGACTGGTGTGGAGTGAGGCATAGCTATTTGACTGGAGGGGGTTGTTGTTGAATTCCACTGTAATTCCATTACGAATTCAAGCACAGGAAGGGAAACAAACATGATCTCATTCATGAAAAACAGCTTTCTCATACAATTATGCAATTATGAACTACTTTGATTCTCTCCATCAACAACACCTCATTTTGAAAATTGTGAACAATACCGTTTCAAATTCTGTTTCGTGCCAGTCCTAATTTTCATTCTACTTATAATTACGCTTATGACATCATTTAAATTGTTATTCTAACATTATGATTCTAAATTCAGATTTGTTATTGTAATTGCGATACTAACTCAAATTCTGATTCTCACAGATTCTAATTTTGATTCTAATTTTAATTCTATTTCTGATTACATCTCTGATGTAATCTAAATTCTGATTTAAATTGTAATTCAAATTCTCATTCTCATTCTTATTCAGTTTCTTACATACTTTAAAGGATAGATTTCTGATTCTAATTTTGATTCTAATGCATATGCCAAAATAAAATTCAGATTTAAATTGTAATTCTGATACTGACTCAAATTTTGATTCTCAACAATTCTAATTCTTGTATTTCTAATGCAATTTAAATTCTGATTCTAATTCTGGTGCCAATTTAGATTCTGATTTGAATTACAATTCTCACTGAATTATACTGATTTGAATTATAATTCTGATTCAAAGTCTTATTCTCCTACTCTTTTATTCCATTTCCTATTCCAAGTTAAATTCCGAATTTGAATTGTAATGCTTAAATTGATTCAAATTCTGATTCTCATGAAACAGTTCTCATTCCAATTCTGACAAAATTTAAATTCTGATGATGACATTGATTCTAATTCTGACCAATTCGATTTTCTATTCTAATGTAATATCTGATTTAAACTGCAATGCTTACACTGACTTAAATTCTTATTCTTGTCATTTCTAATTCTAATTTTGATTCTGATTCTTACCAATTCAGTTTCTTATTGTAATTCTGATGCGATTTAAATTCAGATTCTAAGCTTTATTTCAGTTATAATGCTACTTTTCATTTGACTCATTTTACATGACAACATCTGTCAATGTGAACTTGCAACTTCCAAAATAACGTAATCTCATTCCGATTTGGATTCTGACTCCAAAACAATTCAGATTTATACTCACTCTGCAACTGATTTTTTTTTCTGGCACTGCAGATTAAAAACATTTGCTAGCAGAGGGTTTTATATTCCCTAAACCTATGCAACAAATCAGTTAATTTACATTTCATCATTCATCACTACTTCAAAAGTTAAATTAAAGTTGCATTATTAAATGATTTGACAAATTCTGATGAGAAATCTCATCCTTACATTGGCCAGTGCAAATGAGATGGATCAGTGCATTCAGAGATAAAGTATGCATGCCGAGAGGCTGCAAAGTGTCAGTGTCTTAGACTGACCTGGATCAGGGAAATCTACACTGAGATCAACAGGGCAGGTGAAAACATCGGCCTCACAGCACCAACAGGCAGATGCACAATCAGGAGTAAGATGTTATCACCACATTAAGCACCCACACCAAAAACACCCAACAGAACGAGGGTGGGACCAATTACCACACGAGAAAAAACAGGTCCTTTGAGTGTGTGTGTGGAGGACAAGTTGTAACAGGAGCTGTCACCCAGCCAAACAGGTGACCACACATTCATTCTGTAGCTCCCCCCACATTCCTGCCCTCAAAACAAACTCACTGATAACGTCCACCAACACCAGACCTCTCAAAGCAGAACTTTAGCAGCTGATGGACACGACGGCTGGCTGATGATGTCATTGATTAGTAATGACGTAATGAGTAGGAATGTCGAGAGTGGCTGGAGAGAACAGAAACACGACCGCCTCTGATAATTTACAGCATGGCTCGTCCAATAAGGGCTTCTGCTTTATAAGTAAACGTGCTGGCATGCAGCAAAAGTGAATGACGTAAACGTCTAATTTTAGATTCCTGCAAAAAAAAATTTGTGGCCCCATTTTCTCAGCTCACATCCCACAAAAAAAGACTTGTACGTGCATTCTTGCATTAAGTTTTTTGTTCATGCATGCTTATAAACACCAGACGAAATTGTCAATAAGCAAAAATGATGTGCGGCTTTGAATAAAAATGCCAACATTTAGAAAGAAAATGGCTTTTTTAGAGGCAAATCTTATCTGCATTGCGAAAGTGTCTGCAGAACCTCAAAAAACCATAACACTGACCCTAATAGTCATTAATTGGGATAAATGACTCTAATCCCAAACAACCTTAACACTGACCCAAACCCTACTTAAACCTACACAACTCCAACTTTAACCTAGCCAAACCTAACTCTAACTAAACCTTACTTTAACTAACCTAACTGTACATAACCCAACTGTACATAACCGTAGATGCGACCCTAACTAAACCCAACCTACTCTACCTTTTACTAACTCCAACCTTAGCAATCCGAGATCAGTACAAGTTTGTTTATTGAGTTTCCGACAACACATGCTTCAAACAACTTTTAACTTATACTAATTATAGGTCAGACAGACCTTTAGAGAAACCAAAAGAGCAAACAACACTCACTAAAAGCAGTCAAAACGCTTCACGGATACATAGCCTCCATTCATCTGTATGTTTATTTATTTAGTTTAACTTGTTTGGTTGATTTGGTCAGTCGTGTTCAGGCGCCCATAATTCAACAAACACATCAAAAGTTTTGTAAACATGTGTTAAGTGTGGTTTTAAAAGCAGCAGCTCTCACCTTTGCGTGATGAATCTCTCAATGCAGTACAGTGACTTTGTATCACTGAGTAAATAATGAATCATTGACTCTTATTAGGGCATGTTCAGCGCTCCACACTGCACAAGCAACTGCCAGCTCGTCTAATGCTCCAGATCTCTTCCAGTGCCTTCACGGGAGATTCACAACTCCATCCAGGAAACATCAAAGTTATCCAACTCGATTGTTTTGGCGCTCCTGGAGTATTTCAGCTCTGTCGCAAAGTTTCCTTTACTCATGAATAACAAAAGAAGAGTTACAGCGCGTCCTGAGCCACTCCAGCAGCTCCGCCCACACTCGCAGCAGGAATGATGGACACGTGACGTCACGAGGCGCGCTCCATCCAGCCGTGTCGGTTTGAATGATGAGCACGTCCCCGTGTGGAATTTCCAAAGCGTAACCTGCAAACTGAACTGTTTTTAGAAAGTTTATTTATAACATTTAAATTAAAGGTTTAGTGTGTTTTATACACTACCAGTCGAACGTTTTTGAACAGCAAGATTTTTAATGGTTTTAAAGAAGTCCCTTCTGCTCACCAAACCAAATGATTATAAATACAGAAAAAGCAGTAATATTGTTAAATAGGTTTACTATTTAAAATAACTGCTTTCTATTTGAATATATTTTAAAACGTATTTATTCCTGTGATTTCAAAGCTGATATTTTATTATTAATTTATTATTTAATTATTACTCCAGTCACATGATTCTTCATAAATTATACTGATATTCTATATATATATATATGATGTTGAATACAGCTGAGCAGAATTTTTTCAGGTTTCTTTGATGAATAGAAAGTTCAGAAGAACAGCATTTATCTGAAATATAAATCTTTTGTAACCTTGCAAATGTCTTTATCATCACTTCTGATCAATTTTAATCATTCTTGCTAAATAAAAGTATAAATTTCTATAATATTTTTACACTGACTCCATGCTTTTAGTAAAAAATGTTACAAAAGCTTTTTATTTCAGATAACTGCTGATCTTTGGATCTTTCTATTTATCAAAGAATACTGAAAAAAAAATGTACTCAAGTGTTTTAAATATTGATAATAATAGTAATAGTAGTAAGTAGTTTCTGAAGGATCATGTGACACTGAATACTGGAGTAATGATGCTGAAAATTTAGCTTTGATTACAGGAATAAATGACACGTTAAAGTATATTCAAATAGAAATCTAGAAATATTTCAAAATGTTACTGTTTTTTGCTGTACTTTGGATTAAATAAATGCATGTTTGGTGAGCAGAAGACAATTCTTAAAAAAAAAATAAATAAATAAAAACATTAAAAATCTTACTGTTCAGAAACTTTTGACTGGTAGTATATATACAGTATATACAGAGTACAGCAAAAATGAGTACACCCCTCTAAAACTTAAATTCAGCAATTACCAAGTTACCAAATAAAAAAAAAAAAAAAAAGAAATTGTGTAGGTTTAAGGCAATTTTTGATCAACAGGTAAGTATATTGAATCAAAACTAAAGACAAGTAATTTCCTGACAGTTAAAAGTGTTTTATAGCCTACTGAATCATACTCAGACTTAATGCTGTCAACAATGGAACCACTTGGGAGAGAACTCTCAGGTGACTTTTTTCTTAGCATGAAAGAGGACAATGGCACAAGAGGAATACCAAATTATTGTTTTAAGTATGAAAATATAGCATAAGTAGTACCGGCATTCAAAAACAATGGACTTGTGACAAGGCTCCTTAAATAATCAGGTCTTCACTTTTAGTTTTCATTTAGTGATGAGTGAATTGTTGCTAGAAAAAGAGCAGGAGAAATACCATGCAAGTGTCTCAGAGCCAACAAAAGCTATGAAAAGAGTGACATTTTATCTCACAGAGTACGACACATGACATGCACATTTGTTGTCACCATTAGAATTACCTACTGTAGCCAAAGCACAATAAACAGGATGCACTATGGGAAGAAGGCAGGGTGGCGGAGACAATGTGATGCTCTGGCCAGTGTTCTGCTGGGAAACTTTGGGTCCTGCATTCATGTGGGTGCTCCTCCTCACAACCTACAGGACTTGATTACTTTGATTATTTTACACTTGATTATTTTTTTTTATTATATTTTATAATAAACAAACATGATGCAGATTAAACAACGACTCAAACTTTACAACTCAATATAAAAATCTTGTTACATACAGCCAAACTGTAAACAATAGACTATATTTCAGAAGCAATATATAAATAATTATAGACTAAAGAAGATGCAACATTTTATACCTACAGAGGTGTTGAATCTTATTCTGATTTTCGTCACCCTTTGGTCAAACCTGGTGTATAACAACATGCATGCAAGAGTCACATTAATGTATTTACATATTTTGTTATGAAGCTACATTGCAAAGCTATTAAAATAACCAATCAATACAGTTTTGTATTATTATATGTGATGGAAATTAAATATTTATCAGGAAGTTTGGCTTTTGTTTAAACGTAGTTGTTTTAACATATTGAATTATTTAACTGAAGTTAGCTTTTTTTACCAATAGGAGTCAGTATACGACCACCCATTTAACACCATATCGAGTCGCTTTTAAAGTTTTCCTTATTTAGTTCTTTCATCTAGCAAGTGTGTGTCCAGCTGTGTCCTATTTTGTGGACGTTATGTCATACGTGCAGCTCAGCAGCAGTCGCTTCATCTCCCTTCATCTGTCCAGAGCGGATCAGCTTTTTGCATAATGCATACTGAAAGTATTGCATGCAAGAGCAGGGTGTAAATCTTTTTCTTCCTTTTCCCGTGTATGTTCATATTTTCTAATGCATGCTGCAGTTGTGCATGTTTGTCTTCGATCCTAATATGATACATATAAAAGTCAAAATTCATTACCAGGAGTGGGGTTCGAACCCACGCGGACATATGTCCATTGGATCTTAAGTCCAACGCCTTAACCACTCGGCCATCCTGGTGAATGTACATCCCTTTAAAGCCTGAAAACAATATATATGAACGAGATTCAACCCTACCCATGACCACTGATTTTTAATGTTGTATTTGATCTCTGTAGATCTGCGTGTGGTTGTTTGCACCTCTTCGGTAAGTTCATTTCATATTAAGAGCCGCATAGCATTACGTGCAGCTGCAGCAAGACTGTTAGCATGCTAGCTGACTCACTTCCGAAAACCAAAACTTATTATTTGGTTGATCAGTAGCTTACAAGATAAAGACAAATTATAACATTAAAAATTGTTATGCTTGAATTAATGATTGCAGTTTTATAAAAAAAAATTTGTTGCGCTATCATGATTATAGTAGTAGGATTGTTAGCCGTTTGGTTAACGTTAGCAAGCTAAAAACCTGCTATGCAGTGAACACACGCAAGCTCCTGACGCGCTCCATCAAGTCGTTTGCGTTTATATTATAAAGTTTTGTTTTGTTTTGTTTTTTAAGTGAAAATATGTAAATTAACACCTTTAATAATTATTGTATTAATATTTAGCCAACATCAACATCACTACTGTTTACTTACTGTTGTCAAATCTAATCCTAACATTCATGCGAATTCCAGAGGATAAACCTGATTTCGGCAGTATTTGCTCTGGCAACGGGACGATCTAGTTGTTGCTGGTAAAGCGGCTTGAGTGTTGCTATGTGAGGGACTAGTTATAAAAAAAAAAAAAAAAAAAAAAAAAAACCGGCATGAAAATCATTGTCATGAATGATTGCTGTCGTATACGTTATGTTTTGAGCATTTCCAGAAAATGCTCAAAACAAAATCAGCGGTCATTCAAGGTCACCAGCTCAACCAGATTAGCTGGTCTTGGTTTTGTTCATCAGGTAAATCACTCCATACAATAACCTGAAAACAAAACCAAAACAAACATATCAGACTTTATACACTGAAAAAAAAGAAAAAGAAACATGAATTAATTCATTTCTGACTTTCTCCTCCCCATATTAATTCCAGCTGAACATTTCTGGTTCTCTTTGAAGCAAAATGACTAGCATCTCTGAACATATTAGTATGAAAGGGAAAACAAATGAAAATAAAAGCAAAACGGGCAAGGAAGTAGTTTAACACACTCTCATGGCAATTCATGACCACTTTGCACTCTGGTGAATTGGTGGCTACATTCTATATATAATACATTTTATGAGGTGGACCTTCACTTCTTTAAAAAAAACAAAACAAAACAAAACAAAAAACATAAAAATCACATCATATGAATTCATTCTGAATTTACACCTCGTACATGTTTTCTTATGAAATCGGGTTGGCATTGTTATTATTCTCTCATGGTTTATTACAGTGTTCTGGTATACAATATATTTTAGCACTTTTAAATTAATTTTTGCCACTAAATATTAAAAAGACTGGTTTCACTCACCCACCATAACACTATACGCCCGGTTACTTGAACAGGTGCATTCCTCGATTTTCAGGATGGTTCTAGAAGTGTGGCGATGATTCTAGAACTCTACAGTAAACGTCATTTTACACAAGATGACACTGATTGCATCTCTAATAATGTTGTGTAACAGCCTAGGTACATTCCCTTCTTTTGATGTATGAAATTTTATTCTCACTCTTGATTGTTGTATTTACCTGGTATTTACATGAGCTACAAGAAACACAAAAACATTTCAGATGTTACCAGCATTACATAACTTTAAGGGTTTTTTTAAAGAAGCAAACATGTACTGACCTGATCTTCTGGATGTCTGACATCTTCACTGTAGTTGTGTTCTATGTGTTTCTTCTTGAGTTGTTAACTGTAGTGTGCGATGCCAACACCGGTTTCATGTGAGTGTGTATTTCCTTCTACACTGCTACTATGACAGCAAATCTTTCGTGAGACGCCACGCCTCTAACGCGTGCTGAACATGCATTCACTCCCTAGGCTGGCAGAACACTAAGCTTGGTTCACTAATATTTAAGTGTAGAAACTTACCAACCATACAAGGACATTACTCAAAAAAAACTGATTTGTGATGACTTTGCAAATTTACTAGAAGTGCACACCTGTCTAAATAAGGTCTAACAGCTAAAAATCCACATCAGAGAAAAAAAAACAAACAAACAAACAAGCCAATTGGTTAAAGGAGCTGCCTGTAGAGACAAGATTGTGTGGAGACACAGATCTGGTGGAAGATTTCATAAGAGTATTCCATGGTCTCCATAATTCTTAAATAGAAGTTTGGATCAACCAGGGCTTTACTTCAATGGCCAAACTGAGCAATCTGGGTAGAAGGGCCTTGATAAGGTTACCAAAAAGTTGATGGTCACTCTAGCTGAGCTTCAGAGATCATTTGTGGAGATGGTAGAAACTTACAGTAGGACTAACATCACTACAACACTTCACCAATCTATGCTTTATGGCATAGTGGCCAGATGAACAGATCTTTTCTCAATGAGAACACATGATGACTTCCTTGGAACTGGCAAAAAAGCAACTAAAAGACTCTATGACTCTATTTTAAAAAACAAGATCGTCTGGTCTGTTCACATGTAACATCTGGAGGAAACCATGCACAATTGATTGACAATTTGACAAAAACTAATTTAATAGGTGTAAACAGGGCCTCCAGTGAGTGAGCGCAGACTTGAACATGTTTGGAGAGACCTAAAACTGGCTGTCTAATGATTGTTCCTATCCAACCTTACAGAGCTTGAGAGGATCTGCAGAGAAGAATTGCAGAAAATCTCACAATCCAGGAGTGTAAAACTTGCATCAAACCCAAAAAGACTGTAGGCTGTAATCACTGCCAAAGGAGCTTCAGCTAAGCCCTGAGTTAAGGGTCTGAATACTTATGCCAATGTGAAATTTCAGTCTTTCCTTTTTTTCATAAATGTAATAAGTTATCAAATCTGTTTTTTTGGTTTGTTATTATGGGGTATGGAGTGTATATTTATGTGGAATGAAAATTAGTTCAAACATTTTAGCATAAAGCTACAACATAGCAAATTATGTTCCACAGAAACATTTATGCACTGTGCACGTATTGCAAATAACTTACAGCGCATTTTAACGGTACATTTTAACGGTGTGTGGTTCATTCCTGGGATTCGGTAATATTTCAGTACCCCAGAGTTTCTAAATTGGTGGTTCACCAAAATTAATTATTTGAAGCTTTTCACAATACTTTGGTATGCCCGTTATAATGAATAATAAAATAATTACTGAGTTTGTACTTAGAAAATTATGAAGAAAATGTGCATAGTGTCTGTGATTTTGGCAATAAAAAAATATTTGATAAAAAACAGACTTTAATGTTATGTCCCTCAGTCTGAACTCAACCATTCTACGGCCATAATAATTTAGACTCTGCTCCTATGTGACATTATTCACCAGAAATTACATCATTCAGGTCTCTTTAATAGTGGTGCAGAAAATGGTTGGTAGTATTCATATTTTTGAGGCTTATTATAGTCAAGGAGGATACTGTCAAGCTTAACAACTCAACCCTGTCACATAAAATTAAGATGGAAAATTATTATTTTTCAACATTTTAATCCATAAGTATATACAATGTACTTATTTTATTGCTGCAATATATGGTCTACTCTACATGAGAAGCAGTGGCCATTTTGAGTGAAAATCCTCAACCCTGTCACAAAAATACGTATTTCTCATTGTTACAGGATTGTAAACTTGTGACAGGGTTGAGTTATTTACTTCATTTATTAATAATTTTAATAAAAAATAATATAATATTCATGGTTTCAGCAAATATATACATACCAAAATCAGGACAACTTATATTTTTGTTATAAACAGAGTTTCGATGTAATGTCTATTTAAGCTTTGACAAGCATCCTACACCAGAAATTGCATCTACATTTGTAGTCCGGGGTGTGGTGCAACAGTCAGTGTAATGTGAATGTGCGAGGGCGACATCTGGTGGTGAGCAGACCGAAGGTAACCGGCCAGATTCATGACAGACAGTGTTGGGCATGCGGATACACTCTTAAAAATAAAGGTGCTTCACGATGCCATAGAAGAACCTTTTTCTCTTAATGGTTCCATAAAGAACATCTGTTTCAACATGTTTCGCAAAAGGTTCTTTGTGGCGAAAGAAGGTTATTCAGATTAGAAAAAGTTAAGAAAAAGAAGGTTCTTTAAAGAACCTCTGACTGAATGATTCTTTGTGGAATCAAAAATCGTTCTTCAAAGGCATCGCTGAGAAGAACCTTTTGAAGCACCTTTATTTTTAAGAGTCTATGTGGACCCAAAAATAAGGGGACAATATGAGAGAGAAACAAAACCAAAAATTAAAACTGAAGCCAATGTATCCCTTCAAATGTTTTACAGTCTTCAACCCTGTCACACCTTGTCACATTTTTGAAAAAATATAGGGAAGACAAATAAGAATGAAAGCATTTCTTTCTGATTACTATCTGACGTGTTAAGGACTAAAACAAAATTGTGGTTTTAGTTAAACTTTTAAATTACATATTTTTATTTTTATTTATTTATTTATTTTTTTTTACAAAAATAAAGAGACCATAAATACACATTTTGTGTATTTTTAGCTTCAGTCTTGTAAAAATGTGAAAAAATATGATAAATGTTACATTTGTTATCATTAAATTTTCATCAGGGACACATGAGCAGTAGTTTTTGTAGTTTTAACATGTGCCTAATTATGTGGGGTATTTAGAAAATGAATCATATGTAGCTGAATATATATATATGTTTTTTTTTAAATGTAGGAATGACTTATGTATGACTTATGTATGTCTCTCAGTAATCAAACCTCAGTAATCATGAATCAGATGTTGCTACCACCGTGTTCTGCCAGTTATGCTACTAGAAACATTAAACTTGATGTATAGCAAAAAGGAATAAAAATTATACATTTTTGTGTTTTGCATATGAATGAAAGTCATACATATCAGTCGGTTACAGACACACCACTACTTGACGAGGCAGTGCCCATATTTACATGACATTATATTGATTGAGGAATTACCAAAAATGACCAAGAAGCTTAATTATGTTGTTGAAATTTTTGTTTTTATGTTGCATTGTTGAACTATGTTTATCATTTAATATAACCCAGGAAATTACACAACATATGGAACATCTTATTTTTTTTTACCCACATGCATGTTTTTGCCTTTTCTTGGGATGCAAAATAATTAAGAAAGAGAAACGTGAACTTTTAAAGCAAATGATTAGTTAAAAAAATGTGAAATCAGGTATTTGAGAACTATTTAAATCCCAGTCGATATCAAATGGACGCTTAACAATGGATGTTTTATTACAGCATGCTATGAACAGAATACAACATTAGAATACAGAACAAGCTACAGAAACAAAGAAAGAGTTTGTGATATATTAAAAGTGTCACATCAGTATGAAGAGAATTGTTAGGTTATTTTTTAATTTAATTTATTTTTGTTGTTATTTTCTGGCATTTAAGAGGGACTAGAAATGTCTGAATTACTGTCAGGTTAGGTTAGTTACGGTTAGGTTACCTGTAGGAAAATTAATTGTAAGGCAGCTGGTAATACAAAAAAAGACAGCCTTTTAGACTGTAAAATGTTTCATAACTATCTATTTATTATACTAACTGATCATTTCTACTCATTTATAGTTTTTAAATTGACTTTATATTCTTCACTAGTAATTCTAATTTGTCAGAAAAATGGGGTCATCAAAAAAAAAAAAGAAAAAAAAAGATAATTCTGAATCATTTACATAATTCCTTTTTTTTGATACACAAAAAGACATTTTGAATTCAAGTTATTATCATTATAAAAGGGGGCTGGAGCTTTAGACGTTCAACAATGACAAAAAGTAATATCAAAGCATTAAAAGTATATAAAAGCATATAAAAGTATAAATTCATGCTAAACACCTCACTTACAGTTTTGGAATAACATGATGGCGTTCATTTCTTGAATGCAGGATTCTTTGAGAAACAGGCTATTCACAGTGTAAAACAGCAAGAAATTTGAATTATCAATACATGATACATGAATACAGAATATAATCCTTTCAAAATCAATATATTTCCAAAATCCGCCTCTTGTGTTTCTCCTCATCACACATCTCCGTCATCACACTTCAAAACTGCTTTCTTTTTAGCGTTTCTCTCCGCCATCCTCTTTCTCTCCCTCTCTTTCTCCCTGTAATACTCCTCTTTTAGGTTTTCCCTCTCTCTGCGCCTCCACCCTTTTGCGGTAACATGGTAGAGATCTACATTATTGCCCGAGTACGCGTCTCTGTATGTGGCACGAAACACGGCCTCCCTGGCGACGGCAGTGGCCTCCTGTACGCTCATTCCCCAGTAAACGCTGCTGTCTAGGATCGAGTATGCATAGGGAGACCCCGATCCCACAGAGAACAGCTCCCCCTTCAGGCGCAACCCGTCACTGCATACATAAATTACCCGTGGGCCGCATATTTTTGAAATACTTCGGACAACTTGTTGAGTAGTAGCAACTATCAACTGTTGAGATGCCGCGGCAGCAGTTGCTGTTGATTGGCTGCTTGAATCGCTGGCTGTGGTTTGATTGGTTGAAGGATTTTCATATTGATCTGTAATTGGTTGCTCGTCGTTTTCGTCATCTCCATCCCATCCACACAGCGTGGCTGCGACGCACAGCTCCGTGCCTTTGAATGGATGCAGCATGTGGGACAGCAGTTTGGCGGCGCCCCCTGTTGACAGCCTGCGGCGGTGTCGAAGCTGGTACAGCCTGAGCTCCCGTGCCAGTATGCGCTTCCATAGCGCGCAGTCGGCCGACGTCCCGGAGGTGGTGCCGACCAGGTGAGAGTGGATGGGTAAGACCTTAGGGGACGCGGGACAGGCCACTAGCCCCGAGCAGCTGGAACGCGTGTCGGCTGCGGCAATCACACCTCCCTGGAACGCGAAGCCGAGAGTTGTGGTGCCGTGAGAAAGAGTGAACGGTAACGGAACGGAGGGGGAGATGGGGCAAGGTGTGGGTGGAGGAAGAGAGATGGACGGGAGTGAGGGGTGTAGATGGTCAATATTCAGGAAGTTTGTCGGCGCTGAACTGAGGCTAGTTTGGCCAAAGTTTACTGGGCTCTTCGTGAGGTATTCAGCTATCGGCATGTAAAATTCCAAAGGACTCAAACTGCCCCTCCCAGACAGCCTTGTAGAAAAAGCTTCTCCGTGAATCCCCCCTCCGGACAGATGAGTGGAATCTTCCGGCATAAAGGACCGCAAGAGTGGAGCACTCCATTGAGGGAACAGAGGGGGGTTGTGCAAGCCGCAAACATCTTGCAAAGCCATAAACTATTGTGTAGTCATACAATAAATTGTAACTCTGTCAATTATTACACTGTATGACACGAACTGCAAAAACATGTCATATATGAGCTGTTAAGGTTTTCAGGCCAAATTGTTTTTCTCAATATTGTCTCCCATGTTATTCCTACAGGTGGGTAGAGAAGTCCTGGTTTACTTAAGAATTGGATTCCAGTTGTTTCCCCTGGTGTTTATATCTTCTTGTGGTGGTGAAAATCAAATAGGCTGGACAACTTCCTTAGAACGCAAGTGTTCCTGATCAAGGCTTTAATCTTATGGAAAAGCAAAAGCAATGAGTGCCAATCCAGAATGAAATATCCAACTCTTGATGTCTGTTTTCAAAGTTCAGTCTTAATCGACAAGCATAGTAAGCTCAGTACCTACAACTGTAAAAGTTTATTGGCCTTTTATATAAGCATCATTCCCTGGTTGACTCAACCAGAAACGCATGAAAATGCCAAAGTAAGCCTTTCAACCCAAGCTTGGAAATATATGCCATGAAATTTCATTTTCAAAGCATAGCATGTTTTGTGCTGTTGTGCAGTATAGTGTTGTTACACTACCACACACTGACACTAACACACCAATGCCTTACACAAAAATACAGCAGGCCTATCATACATAATAAAAGAGACAAATATATGCAAAAACAAAAACAAAATTCCAATATATAATTAAAAGTTTGGAGTAAATACGATAAAAAAAAATAGTAATAGTTTCATTCAGCAAAGACACATTAAATTGATCAATAATAAATAATAAAATAAATAAATAAAACTATTTTATTTTATTTTATTACTGTATTCTTTGACCAAATAAAAGCAGCTTTGATGAGAGACTTATTTCAAAATTGACATTAACCACCTGTATTATTATTTTATGTATGTATATTCTATTAACTTTGGCAACAGGACATTTAAAATTATAAATGTTGTTAATTTAATGAAGATGTTTAATATTTATTAAAGGAAAATTGCAGGATTACACATTAGGAATAAATTATTAGATTAGGATTTTAATTTAAATTATTTAATTCTATTGCTAAATAAAAATTAAACAATTAAATAGATAACAATTTAAAAATATAATGATAATTAATAAATTATTGAAAAATAAGCTACATTAATAATTAAAATACATTTATTATTATTATTATTATTATTATTATTATTATTATTATTATTATTATTATTATTTGGATTATTATTATTATTATTATTATTATTATTATTATTATTAGGCCTATTAATAATAATAATTTTTTGTTGTTTGTTTAAGTGACGTTTCATTAGCCTACACAATCGCTAACATGGGTACTTCTGGACTTAAAACAAGAAAATGAACGAAAAAAAAAAAGTATAGTTTATATAACATTTAGATTGATGGACGAACAACACTTGCTGAAGGTTAACCTTCTTTCTGTGACTCAACATTTCTTGAAAAAAAGAGTCAGTAGCGTTCTAGTTGAGTCGCGTCGCTGGCAGTGCAGACGAGGCGAGTCCACGCATAATGGGAGTGTGGCGTATACAGTGACACGCACAAACACACCTGTCATTCTCACACACGGAAGAGCGCGATAAGCAATGAAACATGTCGTGACAGTAAACACTTGAGCTGATAAGCATGCAGATCTGTTAATGTTTGCGTTTGATCGCCTCATGACATCGCGCGTCGCGTTCAGATCGTGAAGATGAGAGTTGTGTTAAGTTTCATCTGCGCAGCTCTTGTGCTCTCACCGGTAAGACACTTGCAACTTTATTTTCACTTCTTTGCGGCTTTTATACAGTAGCAGGCCGAGTTTCAATTTCAGCTACATTTTTCACTTTAACATGAGTCATTTTCAGTGTTATTGATGTTAGCTAAAGAAAGAAGTGATTTATTTGTATTTGTATATTACATTAACAAAAATTACCATAGTCTTACCATATTTTGACGTGGCACAATGTTTACTTGAATATGTACCATGGTAGTACTGTGGTATTCTCTGAAGTACCCTGGAGTGTGTAAATAATATAGTACATGGTGTAAACATGTAATCCAATGCAAAAACAATTATACTTTGCTTAAAAGTAATGACCCCTGTTTTAGTAGTACTATCAAGTATGTATGCATATATTTATTATTATTATTATTATTGTATTGTATTGTTACATCAATCACATCTTGCCAATTATCAGTACTGTGGGAAAATCCCAATGCAAAATGCAGTTAATCATCAATCAATGCATTATTTAATCAATTATTCAATATTTGTGTATATAGATAGAATGATTTTTCTTATTAGATTATTCTCTTTAATATGTTTTTTTTATTTATTTAGTCAAAAAAGTTTTTGAACAGTAAGATTTTTCATGTTTTTTTTTTTTTTAAATAAGTCTCTTCTGCTTACCAAGCCTACATTTATTTGATCCTGCAAAAACAGTAAAATTTTGAAATATTTTATTTATTTCAATTTAAAATAACTCCAGTCTTCAGTGTCACATGATCCTTCTGAAATCATTCTGATATAATGATTTGCTGCTCAAAAACATTTATTATCATTATTATCATTATTATTATTATTATTATTATTATTATTATTATTATTATTATATTGTTATCAATATTTAAAACAATTGAGTATAATTTTTCAGGATTCTTTGATGAATAGAAAGATCAGCTGATTTTTTTCTGAAATAAAAAGCAACATTATACACTATTCCATTTTAAAAGCTTGGAGTCAGTATTATTTATTTATTTATGGGGGTGATAGAAATTAATGCATTTATTTAGCAAGGATGCTTTAAATTGATCAAAAGTGATGATAAAGACATTCATAATGTTACAAAAGATTTCTATTTCAGATAAATGCTGTTCTTCTGAACTTTTTATTCATCAAAGAAACCTGAAAAAAAATCTGCTCAGCTGTTTTCAACATAATAATAATAATAATAATAATAATAATAATACATGTTTTTTTTTTTTTTTTTTTTTTTTTTTTGAGCAGCAAATCAACATATTAGACTGATTTCTGAAGGATCATTTGACTGGGGTAATGATGCTAAAAAATTCAGCTTTGAAATTACAGGAATAAATTACATTTTAAAATATATACAAATAGAAAAAAAGCTATTTTAAATAGTAAATAGTTTTACTGTTTTTGCTGTGCTTTGGATCAAATAAATGCAGCCTTGGTGAGCTTCTTTAAAAAAAAAAACACACACAAAAAATCTCACTGTTCAAAAACTTTTGACTGGTAGTGTATGACATTCCTGACATTTAAAGTATCGAGCCAATGTGTGATCTGGATGATTTCAGGTTTGGTGTGAGTCTTCTGATGCTGATGGGACTCATCATGGAGACTTTGTGCAGTTTGGACAAGCTCCTGACAGAGTGATGGACAAATGTAATGTACAGGTGCAGTATAACTGTTCTGCTGCCTGTCGAATCGGGGTCGAAATTGTTATTTCCACCCCGACAAGGACAGCAGTGATAGTCTACAGAAGGACCTGGACTAACCATAAGAGATTTGGAAAACCCAGATCCAGAACGGTTCCTCTAGTGTTTCCTCCAGCTGTGCTCTACCGGAGAGACTTTTTTGTCAGGCGACCAGTGGAGATGTGTGATGTGTTGCTCAGGGCCTGGATCGTTAATCTAGTTGAAGAGGAAATTGGTGGCAACCATGCTAAAGGATATGACCAAACTCTTGTAAGAAATTCTACGTCTTTGAGGACACTACCGCTCTCTGAACGTCCAGTATATCCACAGACAAGATCGGTCTCATGGGGCGCGTGGCTGATGTGGCAGCTGACCAAAGACACTGTGAGAAAATGTCCACATGAGTCAGGTGGGAACCTAGCTGACCGATCAGAATGCCTGGAGGAAATTAAAATAGTTAACAAATAATCTAATGATTTACTCACTCTCGTGTATATGCTGTAGTTATTTTTCCCCCAGATGGAACACAGTAAGCCATTACTCACTAAAAATCACATTTACAATACAACATACATGAGAACCAACCACGTATGTTGTAACCAAACACAATATACCAGTTTAAATATATAAGACGGAGAACAAGATATAAGCTACAGTAGAAAGAAAGATTTAAAAAAAAAAAAAAAAATTAAATTGGTTCTCCACATAAAGTTGAATATGAACCTCTTTTATAGAGCTTGACAGACCACATGGTCATTATGAACATGTCATGAGAAAAAAAAAAAAAAAAAAACAAAAACAGACCAACAAACAAATGACATGATGTTGAGCATAAATTAGAGAACTAGTTTATGTTGTTTGAAGATACCCCTATTGAAAAAAAAAAAAACAACAGCATATGCTGGTTAGGTATGTTTTGAAGCATGGCAGCTGGTTTGAGCTGGTTTAACCCACCCTGTGGGATGCCTAAGTTTACTTCACCATATTACAAATAAATCCTAATCGGATCATGACAAACTATATAGACTCCTAAATAGATATTTTACCATATTTGTGTTACAAATTATGTAGGAAAAGTAATAGATTAATATATGTCAAGAGTGCAACTTAAAAAATTCACATCATAACAGGAGTTCTGACCTTTGTCACAAAAGACTTTCTATGTTGCCTTTTCCCTTTCACACTTTAGAAATCATAAAAAATTATATATCAGTTAAAAACTTCAAATCTCAAAATTCATCCTTTGAAAGGCATTTTAAAATCATACATTGCATTTCCACTGAAAATGTACATCAAAATCATATTACAAAATGTTTTCATTCATGAATTTTAAACATTTAAGTCTGGATAGTGCATTTTTATGTCTGTGTTCAAAAATGGGAGTGATAGTTAAAGGGTTAAAGGAGAAGTCCACTTCCAAAACAAAGGTTCACATATAATGTACTCACCCCCTTGTCATCCAAGATGTTCATGTCTTTCTTTCTTCAGTCATAAGAAAGATTATGTTTTTTGAGGAAAACATTTCTCCATTTATTGGACTGATATGGTGCCCTGATTTCGAACTTCCAAAATGCAGTTTAAATGCGGCTTCAAACGATCCCAAATGCAGTTGTAAATGATCCCAGCCGAGGAAGAAGGGTCTTATCTAGCGAAACGATTGGGTATTTTCAATAAAATAATACAATTTATATACTTTTAATATCAAATACCCGTCTTGTCTTTCTCACCTTGAACTCTGTGTATTCCGACTCAAGACAGTTAGGGTATGTCGAAAAACTCTGATTGTATTTTCTCCCGCAACCTCAAAAATCATTTCAAAATCATCCTACATCGTTGCAGAAGTTCACTTTTTCTGGAAGTGGACTTCTCCTTTAAGCTGGTCATAAGCTGGTTTAAGCTGGTCCTGAGCAGGAGCTAGTTGATTAGGACCAACACATTACCAGCTTATAACCAGCTCAAACCAGCTGCCATGCTTCAAAACATACCTAACCAGCATGTGTTGTTTTTTTTTTTTTTAAATAGGGACTATACTGTCTTGATTTACCAGGTGCAGATTATGTTTCTAAACTGATTTATTTGGTTATTTGTGCCTTTCCAGACATTGTGGATATCCTGACTTTTCCATTTGCGAGTACCGGTGAGAGGTTTGGTATCATACACACCTTCTCCTCCTTCAGAAACAAAGATCTAGAAAGGAGACGCACCCTTGCTCTCAAACAGCCAAGGTCAGACTTGCTGTCAAGAGGCTTCATTCAAATTTGTCCTTGCTACTTGATAACAATAACAACGCTGTTTGGAAAAACTTTAATTAAATTATGCATTAAATGCATACACAGCACATACAAAATGTGATCTAGATGGTTGCTAGGGTGTTTCTGAAACGTAACTCTGTGTTTTTCATCAATTTTAACCAGGAAAAAAAACATCTAGAAAAATGGCTAGCAACAGCATCGCAACCTCTTGGAAAATGCTTGCAATGCCTTAGTGATCACTCAGAACATCTCGGCAACACCCTAGTAAGACCTTTGTGATCACTAAGAACACCTTAGCAACACTCTAGCAACAACCTGGTGGCACCCCTACAACATCTCAGGATACAGACTAGCAATGGCCTGAAAAGTACTAAGAAAACCTCAGAAACTAATTAGCATTGCTTTAGCAAACACCCAGAACACATAGCAACACCCAAGCTGCCACCCAGAACACCTCAGCAATAAGCAATGCCCTAGAAACCACCCTTAACACAACAACCTCGCTTAAAATACCTTAGCAACACCCTAGCAATGTCATAGAAACTACCCAGAACACCTTAGTAACAACCTGGCAACACCTTACAACCATCCAGAATATTTTAATTACAGCCCAATAATTCCCTAGAATGCACAACTGCTTAGAGAACACCAACTAAGCAACCACCTAGCAACACCATAGCCAGTACTAAGACCATCTTAGTAACACCGTAGCAGTGCACCTAGAGACCACACAGAACACATTAGCAACATCTTTTTCATCTCTCAGAATACCTTTGCAACAACACCCCTACAATCAGCATATTTTGACAACAGCCCTAGAACACACTGAGAAACTGTTCGCTTGTTAAGTCTGACGTCATGCGTCACCTCTTCTGTGACTTCCGAGTCCAAACGCTCTATCAGATGACATGAGAAAACAACAAACGGTACTAATTATAGACTCACTATGTGATATAATACTGCCAAAAAATTATAGTCCTACCATTTAACTCCATACCGTAAATCCCAGATAGCCATACAATGAAAATATAAATATAAATAAATAAATATACAAACTATTTGTGTTTGGGATGCTGTAAGCATGGAGACTGTAGTGTACAATGTAAATGTGAAAACGTTTAGCTTAAATGTTTAATATGCATAAACAGTGCTCATAAACGGCTGCTGAGAGAGTATTCTCAAGTGAAATGAGTTGGGGTTTGGACCTGGAAACACTGTTCGTTGGTGCGTTCATTAGATGTCATCACTTAACAAGCCCATAGCAACCATTTAGCAACACCCTACTCATCACAACACCTTAGCAATGCTCTAGAAACCACTGTGCACAACCTAACAACACCCTAGTCATCACACAGAATACCCTAGCAATAGTCTAGCAATGTTATGAACAACCTAGAAAACACTAGTAACAACCTGGCAACACAGTTAGAGTAACCCAGAATATACAGCCTAGCAATGGTCTAGAATGCAGTAAGAACATTTTAGGAACAACTTAGTAATACCCTGGTCATCACTCAGAATACATTAGTGACACCCTAGTCAGCATTCAGAATGCATTAACAAAACCCTCATCACTCTGAATACCTCAGCAAAACCCTAGTCATCACTTGGAATGCATTCTCAGTACATTAGCAACGCGCTAGTTGTCATTTGGAATACCTTAGCAACACCCTAGTCATCAATCGGAACACATTAGCAACACTGTAGTTTTCACACTGAATACCTTAGCAAAACCCTAGCCATCACTCGGAATGCATTAGCAACAACCTCGTCACTTGAAATGAACACCTTAACAACATCTTAGCAATGCTCTTAACTATAGCTTGGCAACTGTAATTAAAACATTGCCAGGCATTGTGATTGCTGTTAACCATAATGCTTAGCAACACCTTAATAATACAGCTGTAGAGCCTTTACATGAACTCTAACACTGCGGTTTTGTGGTGGAAATGTCAAATTCCTGTTATATTCTTATAGGTGCAATATAAGATATAACTGACCTTCATGTGCTCACTATTATGTGCTTTGTGTGTGTGCTTGCTCACCTGATGATGTGATATTGATCATCTTGAAATGTTGTGGAATTGTAAAGAGGGTGTTGGCCCATTATGTGTGAATCACAGATCATCTGCTTTTTACAGTGTGACTTTGTCAGTGTGGCTATACTTGCTGAGCTGGTGTGGCCAGTCTGTATGTGGAATAGTCAAGCATGTTAATGAGCACAGGAACTATGGAAGTCCTCTCATTATTCTGTCTGACACAGGTAAGCCAGTCAGAGCGCATTCCATCTTGTGACATCACTGACAAAACTCAAGCATGTTTAAATGAATAGTTCAGCCACATCTGGAAAATTCATGTTGCTCAAAACCAGCATGACTTTCAGACAGAACTATAAGTTATTTACTGAAATATATATTTCCATATACACATGTCAGTATGTCTTGGTCCTCAGGTGATATAGTGGTGCAGGTCCAAATGGTGAATGGACAGGAGCGGGCATTTACAGCACACGCAGCTTTACCCCTACATACCTGGATCCGTCTGGACATCTTCTTTCAGGTGTCAGAGGTACATCATCCACATTCATATGCAGTCACATGGACTTTTCTTAGATGAGTGACACTGAATACATACAGAGACACAACTGATGAAACATCATTCAGGTATTCATGTAGAAAAAAATGAAGTTTTGGATGTTTTTCCTGTCAGGCCAAACTCAAAATTACAAAGATCTTACCTGGAGAAAAGACTGTGGAGACCAATCACTTCTTCGAGTAAGTCATAACACTTACACGTGTACACACACACACATGTATATTCTTTTCTTTATTATTCTTTTTCTTTTTCTTTTTTTTTTTCAGTTTTCGTCAGTCAGTTCAGTTCAATGACACATCAGGATATTTTGTGATTGGTGGATGCAGCTACATGCCGGGGTTTCGTGGCTATGTTGGACCAATCAGATACTATCGTTTAGGCTCAGAAAATGTGAGTTCTCTTATCAATAGATAAGTGCATATGACAAAACTAATTTATTTTGATAATAATAATCACATGATGCAGCATGCATTCAGACATTCTTATGCGATAATATTTTATCCTTTCTATTCAAGGTCACAAACCCTCTGTCCCCTGTTAGGACGCTAAAGGAGCTGGACAGACTCCACAGACACTGTGAGGAAATTGGACAGGTCACTGAACAATATCTGCAGGCATTGAGACAGAACCGAGACACCTCTAGAGGTCAGTTAAAATTAATGTGACCAGGATACATCAAATACTTTAATGAGAAATGTTCATACTGCAATTGATGACATTTAGTTGCAGAAATTGCTATTTTGGCAAATCTGAGCATAGTTTAAGACATTAGTTAATGTTGACTATTCATGTATTTTAATGTGCATTTTGGGATATTGCATAAAATACTGCCGCAAGCAAACACCAGTGTGCACATAAAATGTGCAATATTTTTTATTTTATTTATTTATCATTTATTATCAGAGTTGATGTTTTTTTTTTTTGTTTTTTTTTTGCAAGGAGGAACGCTCTAGCCACTCCCATTGATTAACCAGCTGCGTGTGATTGCCTACTGATTGTTTAAGAATACTTGTTTGATATTTGATGTGTATCCTGGAGAAGGGTGTGTAGCTGAAATGCGTAGATCTACACTTTTAATTATTTTAATGATTTAGCCCAGTCTATTAAAGTTTTTTTTTTTTTTTCTACACGAGTGCCTTGGACTATTTTGTCTTTTCAGTTGATATCTACCTCCAAATATCCAAAGAGCACCGTTGATTCACTGAAGAGACCAGTGCAGCATTTTTGGCCTTTGTTTTCTTATTTATTTATTTATTTATTTATTTTTAATCTGATAACATATTCACATCAATTATTCACATCAATGACAATGTTTTCATTTTGGGGATAACATAGCAGCTTTGTGCTTTTGGTCAGATGTTTGTGAGTCTTATTATGGAGACCTTAAGAGGAAGTTTGGTCATAGGGAATGCACACAATCTTGGTCATGGGACCAGCAAAGAAGATTCAACTTCACCCTGAAGCTTCTAGAAGAACACCAGGAGCTTATAACAGGTGTGAGATTTAATGTGCGATTTATTATGTGAAATTTGGTGACTGTTGGTAGACGGGTTACTCTTCCCTATTCCTCAGGTCCGGGCAACATCAGCAGACACTTGCTGCATCTAGGCCGAATGATTTTCCAGGACGCAGTGAAGACAATATCTGAAGCAGAGGAATCTGGCAGCAGTCTGGATCTCATGTCCACTGTTATTGAGCAGCTTGAGGTGTCCTTTTGCTGGGGTCACCAACACTCCTCTCTCCTGCTTGCCACCCTGCACCTGGCCGGCTTGGGCATCCCAGTGGACTTGGAGCAGGTGGGAACCAGAATAACTTACTGTTCATTAGCTATTATAATAAGAGCCATGCAAGTTAACATGAAATCTAAACTGACCCGATTTACTTTCTTAAAGGGATAGTTCACCCAAAAATGAAGATTGTGTCATCATTAGGGGCTTTCGCATTCCGGAGGAACGTTTCATAGTTCCTAGAACTATTGGTGGAAGTTCCCGCTTTTTGACGTGTTTGGACCGCAGGAGCTAGGAACGTATTTAGCTCTAGTCATTTTGTTTGAGGGAGCTAAATTAGCTCCTATTTCATAGTAGGGTCTAAAACAGTTCTATAGGAACTACCAGTGTCGTAACTGAATGGTGATTGGCCAAATGCATACGATACACTGGCTAGCCAGCATTTTTAAAAAGACATGTAAAAATGTTCACCCAACGAACATGGAAAACAGCGACAATGGTATTTAGATGCCTGTTGTCTGCAATGTTGTGTTCTGTTCTCATCCTCTGATATGTAACGCTGCAAGCTGTCATAGAAGATTTAGTCCGATTTTTATGCTCTTTCAGTCACGTAAACTGCGTTTAAATTCCATCTCTGTTGTAACGAAACCCACGTCACACAACATAAACAGCTTCAGTCACGGCGTCCTCCATTCTCCTGTTGTTGACATTTGTAAATGCTGCAAATAAAGATGTTGCTGTCAGTCACTTCAGACTTCCTGCTGCTGGGCTGAATGCAACCAGGGAAATAGGCAAAGGGGGAAATTGGTTCTCTAGGAACCACCATGCTGGCTAGTTCCTAGAACTATGCAGAAGCCCCTATTTACTCACCCTCGCGTCGTTTCACACACTGAAGTCTTTCATCTTCAGAAGGAGTTGAAGAACACAAACAAAGATATTTTTAATAAAGTCTAAAGGATTTTGTCACTACATTGACAGTCTATGTAACTACCTTTTGATGCTTCAAAACACTCATAAAAAGTTTGTAAGTGAATTGAGCGGTTAAGTTCAAATTTTGTGAAGAGACTTGATCGCTTTATATGATGAACAGACTTCATTTAGGATTTTATTCACATATAAACATTAATAAAATGGAAGCTCAAGCATGCTTGCTTGACAAACCAGCGAGGTTCATTCTCACATGTTGCACAGAACCAATGAGGTTTGTTTTCTATGGAAGGCAGATGGGGCCAAAACTCTTTACACTGAATGTGTAAAATTTGACCATGTCAACACACACTGTTTGTCTGCGGAATTTTTGAACGTGTTTCTTTTGTATGTGTAAATGTGCGCGTTCTGGCCATGTTAAAGGAGAAGTCCGCTTCCAAAACAAAGATTCACATGTAATGTACTCACCCCCTTGTCATCCAAGATGTTCATGTCTTTCTTTCTTCAGTCATAAAGAAATTATGGTTTTTGAGGAAAACATTTCAGCATTTTTCTCCATTTAATGGACTGATATGGTGCCTTGATTTTGAACTTCCCAAACAATCCCAGCCGAGAAAGAAGCTATCTAGCGTAACGATCGGTTATTTTAATAAAAATAATTCAATTTATATACTTTTTAATGCCAAAACGCTCGTCTTGTCTTATTCTGCATGGACTGTTTTTGTTCCGGTTCATGACAGTTAGGGTATGTCGAAAAATTCCCATCTCATGTTCTCCCTCAACTTCAAAATCATTCTATATCACTATTTTACCTTTTTTGTTAAGGGTGTTCGATCTTCTTTGCATGTTCACTTTGCATAGACTGGGTCAGTACTTCTGCAGCGATGTAGGATAATTTTGAAATTATTTTTGAAGTTGAGGGAGAAAATACGATTGGAGTTTTCTGTCTTGAACCAGAATACACAGAGTTCAGGGAGAGAAAGGCAAAACGAGCGTTTGAGATTAAAAAAGTATTTAAATTGTATTTTGTTTAATGAAAATAACTGATCGTTTCACTAGATAAGACCCTTCTTCCTCAGCTGGGATCATTTACAACCGCATTTGGGATCTTTTGAAGCCGCATTTAAACTGCCTTTTGGAAGTTCAAAATCGGGCCACCATATCAGTCCATTATATAGAGAAAAATGCAGAAATGTTTTCCTCAAAAAACATAATTTCTTTACGACTGAAGAAAGAAAGACATGAACATCTTGGATGACAAAGGTGTGAGTACACTATATGTGAATCTTTGTTTTAGAAGTGGACTTCTCCTTTAAGGCGTCAGTTTTTCCATGTTTCTTTAGTATGTGTAAAGATGCACAATTTTACTGTGTTCAAACAACAAATTTGAACGTATCAATTAATATTTTAATTTAACAATTAATTTTAATACATTTTAAAGTGGATTTACCTCTAGGTTTACCCATGTATTAATCCTTTCTTTAGATTATTGCATCTACTGTGCTAGAGTAAATTAATTAATGTTACAATGTAAATTAAGTCTTTTCTACCCGAGAAGGAAGGTTAAATTAAACAACTACAAAGGATGTGACAAATTATGACGCAAGACTGACATCAAACACAACATACTGATGCATTATCCCTTATAAACAAACATAATGTCTGATGTTTGCGTAGCATAGCAGTGTACCATTATCTGAGTATCTGATGACTGTTTATCCATATACCAATGTACCATCATGGCAAATATGCAACTAGTCTCAAATACAGTAACTGCATTGGCTGTTGTGCATGTTGTTGTGTTAACACAGACATTTCAAGTTTAAAAGTTCCATTTAAAAGCTTTGACCCCATCCACCTTCCATAGGATTGTTGAGCTTCTGTTTGTTTGATGATCAGTGTTTATATATTTGTGTTGCATTTGCGTTCTAAAGATAAATAATAGTCTTGCAGGTTTGAAATGACAAGAGGGTAAACAAATGATGACAGAATTTTAATCTTTTTAATACATTCATGGTCTAATTGTAAATGACACATCAGTGCACAATTTTCCAAATAAAAAAACATTTGCCTTCATAATGTTTCATTAGAATTGCTTAACTAACTAATAACTGCATCTAAAACAGCTTTCTCTTTGGATGATGTCATCTAGGTCACCAGCAGGTTAATGCAACCATTAGTCAAATGGCTATTTAGGCATTGTTTTGTGCTACTGCTGTAGTCTTCCTTTATGTTTTTTGTTGATTTGATAAAAAACTACAAAACCAGGAACACTGCTGTAGAAGCGACAGCAAGAGCTACAAGAGAAACACAGACACGGGGCGCCAGATACACATTATAATAATGTTTAATAATGTTTTTTTTTTTTTTTTGACTGTTTTATTATGCAAACTTAAATGATGGTGTCGTATTGTAAACCCTAAAGTAAATTGAAAATTCTTAGTAGTTCCAACATTTGACAATGAAATCAAAAATTCTATTGAAAAATGTTTATTTTTTATTTATTTATTTATTTATTTACTTTAAGTAAAAAACTGAACAAAAACATGACACATTTATACCAGAAAGACAATATAAATTTAGAATGTTATTTAGTGAAAAATACAAAATCCTATACACATTATGTTTGGTACAGAAATAACTGTGTCAATGTTTGATCTTAATTGGGTGATAATATCTTTTTCTTAGGGTCATGTCTATAGTTTGATTGGTGGGGTCTCTGATGACCGTCTAGCTTTGATGCATTTGGGATACAAGCACATGCAGGGTCTGGACGGTTTCCCCAAAGACCAGAATACAGCATATGGATACTACGCCAACATCGGCAAACAGACTAGCATCGACCGCAATAAAGTACAAGACTCTTGGGTGAGTTACACATTTATGCATTATGCATTTCTTTATGAACTGAATATACCCCTTTTATTATGTTTTCAATTCCCAACTTAAAATTTGTAATGAGTAAAGAAGACTCACTGAAAGGCTGAAATGCCTTAAAAAATTTTAGCATAAGTTTTTAATAATGTTTTTTTGACCATTTTATTACACAAACTTAACTTAAGATGTCAGATGGTAAAACCTCAAGAAGACTATTAGAATTTAAGAAAATTATTAGTAGTTCCAACATTGGACAATGAAATAAAATTCTATCGAAAAATGTATTTTCTTTTAAAGTATGAAACTGATTTGTTAATTAGTGAAAAAATACTAAATTCATAATTTCATGGATTCAGTTTACTAAACATGCTTGTCTAAATAAATTTATTATTTCAGTCATAAAAATGTAGTTAATTTAAATCATGCATACACTACAGACTACAGAAAGTAGGGGAAATTCCATTTGCAAATGCTCATTTGCTTATAAAATGGTGGCTTAGTATCAGGTAGATCTCCTGTTTATTGGCAAGCACAGTCAAATATTTAGAAAAATGACACTGCTGAAGTGTTAAGTTGGTCGTTAATGAAATGTTGAACTGAAACTTTTGTAAACACAAAGACACACCCAGACTCACGGACTCAGGCTGACTCAGCTGAAAATCCTGTGTCATCAAGTTAACCGCTGGTTTGTACAGTGCCTTGTGGGTCTGGATCAGCATGTTAACACGCATTGTTTTGATGTGAACTAATCTTGTCTAAATGTGTCTCTTCTCTGCAGCAAACTCTCACAGAACACGTTCATTTAAACAATAATGATGAGCTCCATACTCAAACAGGCGAGCAGGGTGACGTTGTGCAGTATTTGAAACACCAGGCTGAAAGAGGAGATATAGAATCTCAGGTCTTATTTTTTTTTTCCTTGCCTTCTCATGATCTCTCTGTCTTTGGGTACCTCACAAGTATTGAAAAAAATATTTTTTAAGAATTGCACTGGAACATTCTTGGGGCTCAGGCCTAGGGACGTGTTGTTTCTTCATTTGAGATTCTCAGCTGTTGTAACTCGATTGTGGGTTGGTGTTTCTTGCAGAAAAACCTGGCCAGGATGCATCTTTGGGGCAGTAACGGGGTGGAGAAAGACATTCAAGCAGCAGTCATGTGGTATGCCAGAAGCGCCCTGCAAATGGTCGATCCCATTGCCATGTACGACTACGCCATTCTCCTTCTTAAGGTAATCCAAGGGTTACATGGAAATCTCTTGAGCCGTATCTTTTCAAGCATTTGCATTGTAAAAAGCGTGCACAAGCTTGTTTTGTATAAGTATAAACTCCTGACACAAGATTAGGAAAATCAATGTAAAATGGTGAATCTGTAGATACTTTCAAGACTACCCATCACGTAGACCTGAGAAACAACCAGTTTGTGTTTGAACAGGGCACAGGAGTAAAGAAGAACCGAACGCTTGGCCTTGAGCTTCTGGAGAAAGCTGCCGACATGGTGAGCACACATGTGTGGTTGATGGATGTGTGTGGAAGCGTTCTGATTTCTATAATGAGCCATGTGTGTTTTTCTCAGGGTTCTGTGGAAGCTCTGAATGGACTTGGATGGTACTACAGTACCATAGTAAAGGATGGAAGAAAGGCCTTTCGATACTTTGAGTTGGCGGCTCAGAATGGCAGTCGTGATGGGCTCTTCAATGTGGGCGTCTACCATTTAAACGGAGAAAATCCTGACCAACCAGATAGGAATGAGGTCAGAAGTCTTACATTTAACCTTCAATGGATAATTCAGTATTTTATGGTATTAGTTTATAGTGTTGATCACAATGATTTTTCAGACTGCTGCGTTCCACTACTTCTTGGAAGCGGCTCATTTGGGTCACGTGGACGGCGCTGTGCAGTCGGCATTGTTTCTCTCCACCGGAGCCATACAAGGAGTGCAGAGAGATCAAGACAAAGCTGTGCTGTATGTACACTTCACCCAACAATCGTTAAACATTGATTAGTAAAACTGCCACCACACATGGACTGATACGGGAATAACACTGACAAGTTTGACAGACTAGACAAAATGTTTTTTTTTGGTTTCTCTGTTTTCTTCAGGCTGTTGAAACAAGCCAGTGAGATCAATGGACACCTGGGCTTCAGGGTTAAAGATGCTCTTCAAACTTATCAAAGAGGATCATGGTAAGAGATCTATCCCTTCAACTATACATCCATTCATCTTTTTATATATCCATCCATGCATCCCTTCATAAATTGATTTGTCCAAACATTCATCTTTTCCTTCATATATCCATCCTTCCATCCCTTCAGACATGCATCCATCCATCCAACATCTATCCATTTATCCATCCATTCCTTCCTTCATCTCTGCATCCATCCCTTCATACATCCATCCATCCAACATCCATCTATTTGTTTATATATCCATCTGTCCACCCATCCATTCATCCCTTTAAACATCCATCCATCCATCATCATTCCTGTATCCATCCCTTTATACAATACATCCATCCATCCATCTCTTCTTAAATCCATCTATTTAACATCCATCCACCCACCCATCCTTCAAACATCCATGCACATATCCCTTCATAAATCCCTCTATCCTTTCAAACATCCATCCATCCATTGATTCCTTCATCTCTGAATCCATTCCTTTATACAGTACATCTATCCATCCATCCATCCTTCCAACATTTATTTATTCCATCATATATCCATCCATCCACCGAACCCATCCATGCGCCCCTTCAAACATCCATCTATCATCCGTCTATCAATTCTTTCGTCTCCATCCATGCCTTTATACAGTACATCCATCCATCCCTTCATAAATCCATTCATCCAACATCCCTTACTACATCCATCCATCTATCCATCCCTTCATCCATCCACATATCCCTTCTTAAATGCATCCGTCTAACACTATTCCTTCATTTACCCATCCATCCATCCATTTATGTGTCCATCTATTCCTTCATCTCTGAATCCACTTCTCTTTATACAGTACAGCCATCCATCCATCCATCCATCCATCCATCCAACATCCATCAATTACCTTTATCTCTCCATCCATCCCTTTATACAGTACATCCATCCATCCCTTCATAAATTCATTCATCCAACATTCATCCATCCACCCATTCATTGTTATACTCATCCATCCATCATCTTTTCACACATCCATCCATCCATCCCTTCATCCATTAATCCATTCACATATTTCTTCATAAATCCATCCATCCAACATTCATCTGTTTCTTCATATATCCATCCATTCCTTTAAACATCCATCCATCCATCTATCTATTCCATTCATACAGTACATCCATCCATCCATCCATCCATCCATCCATCCATCCATCCAACATCCTTCATTTCCTTAATCTCTCCATCCCTTTATACAGTACATCTATCCCTTCATAAAATCATTCATTCAACATTCATCCATCCACCCATTCATTCTTATACCCATCTATCATATCTTCATCCATCCATCCCTTCATGCATCAATTCATCTACATATTTCTTAATAAATCCATCCATCCAACATTCATCTGTTTCCTCATATATCCATCCATTTATCATCCATCCAACTATTCCTTCATTTATCTATCCATCCACCCAACTCATCATCCATCCATCCATCCTTTCATCCATCCATTCCTTCATATATCCATGTTTCCACCCAACATATCATCCATCCATTCATCTATTCCTTTATATATGCATCCATCCACCCAACCCATCTATCCCTTCAAACATCCATCTATCATCCATCTATCAATTCCTTTATCTTTCCATTCATCCCTTTATATAGTACATCCAACCATCCATCCATCCATCCCTTTATCCATTTCTTTGAGTAAAACCCTTGAGTTGTACTTGTTTTCTAGGGGTCGTATAACTTCTTCAGAAGAAAACTTCTGGATATAGTTAAATGGGCACTTTTTCTGCTTTTTGGTCCATAAAAAATTAATGGAAAAATGTGACTAGTGTATTCTTCAGAATAACTTTCTCTGCATAACACATATAAAAAGTCATTCTGTTTTAAAATGACATATTTCTAAATGTTTGTGTGGATATTTGTTGTCTGTTAAAGGGATGAAGCATTGGTGAAATATGCCATGCTGGCAGAAACTGGACTCGGTGTGGCACAACACAATGCCGCTCATCTGTGTGAGGTGAACAGTCTCAAAATCTGCGAGTCCAACCACCTCTTTTATTTCCTCCTTGTTGTTGTTGTTGTTGTTGTTGTTGTTGTTGTTGTTGTTGTTGTTGTTGTTGTTGTTGTTTTACATCACTGACCTCATGTGTGTTTCTAGGTGTTAGGTCACAGTTCTGCCTGTCAGTGGAGGTACCACAACTACTCCACCTACAATCATTTCCCTCAGGAAGCTGGTAAGTCTCAGAAATACAGCACTGTAACATACAGCTACATTTAAAAAAAAAAAAAAAAACTATGATTTCATTAACACTTGTCATGGCTTTACCTCAATTCATTTAAATTTTTTTTCAAATTTTTTTAACCCTGATCCATGATAAACAAATGTTGTTTCTGCTACATCCCAAATCACCCTTCATTCTGAAGTGGAAATGATGGTTGTGGAATAAAATGCATTTTCATATCTAGTTTATATGTACTTTCTAGCATTCTGTGCATTCAAAATACACATAGTTCAAAAGATTTACAAAGGACAGCTTGATTGAAATGATGCACACTAAAAATATTTTTTTGCCCCCTGTATGTCCCCTGATATTTACATATTATATCCATATATTTTTCTTGGTCCACCTCCCTCTCTCTCTTTCTGCCTTCATCTACTACTATTTCTCTGCTTCTGAAGGTTTGTTGTGGATGGGAGATTATTACAGTGACCTGGGTGATATGGTGAATGCCATAGAGATGTACAGTACAGCAGCAGTGCATGGCAGTGCTCAGGTTCTAGATTTTGCAATCCTATTAAAATCTAAATGTATCAAACATCAAATCATATATCATCTTTAATATATATAATTAATAATATAATTAATAATAATAATAATAATAATAATAATTATTATTATTATTATTATTATTATTATTATTATTATTATTATTTATGCTTTTTTTAAACTGTAATTTAAGAGCTAATAACTGTTTGTGTGATCATCAGGGCCTCTTTAATCTGGTCATGTTAATTGAAGAGGGTCATAAAGTTCCTGACATTATTCTGGATCAGATGGGACTCTCAGCTGCATACGATGTGAGCCGGAGCGCTGTGGTGGCAAATCTTTTATCCAGGTTTGTGTTCTATACATGTCTGGCATTTGCTTAGAGTCCTGTGTTTTTTGAAAGACAATTCTTCAGCTCTGTGGTTGCTTTGAGTTATGCAAAACATGGTGCAAAACAAATGTGTGTGTGTTGTACATTGCTTTGTGAAACTTCTTTAGGATGCTTGTAATTGTATACTTGTTGGCCTGAAAATACACTCTGGAATAGTGGTGGTTGAGCCCCCCTCATTATTCATGTAACACTGGTATTTGTGTGGTGTAGCTGGTATAGCTGCCTGTAGTATATAGGTCAAATTTATGAAAATGTCCTTACAAATATAGTAAAATCTCTAAAACTAATAAAGGGACATAAAGGGACTATAATGTCTTACCGTATACAGTGCTGCTTGAATGTTTGTGAACCCTTTAGAATTTTCTATATTTCTGCATAAATATAACCAAAAAGTTCATCAGATTTTCACACAGGTTTTGACAAATGAGATGAAAATATATACTTTGTCATTTATTTATTATGAAAAATTATCCCGTGTTAAATATTTGTGAGTTGCAAAAGTATGTGAATCTCTAGGATTAGCAGTTAATTTGAAGGTGAAATTAGAGTCTGTCTGTTCAGAAGTGTTTTCAGTTAATAGGATGACAATTAAGTGTCAGTTTATGCCATGTTTTATTTAAAGAACAGGGATCTATTAAATCTGATCATGTTTGTGAAAGTGAAGCATGGCACAAACAAAGGAGATCCCTGAGGACCTCAGAAAATGAGTTGTTGCTTATCAGGCTGGAAGAGGTGGAAATCTCTAAAGAGTTTGGACTTCACAAATCCACAGTCAGACAGATTGTGTACAAATGGAGGAAGTTCTAGACCACAGTTACCCTCCCCAGAAGTGGTCGACCAACAAAGATCACTCCAAAGCAAGATGTATAATAGTTTCCGAGGTTGCAAAGAACCCCAGGAGAACTTCTAAGCAACTAAAGACCTCTCACATTGGTTAATGTTCATGAGTCCATCATCAGGAGAACAATGAACAACCATGGTGTGCATGGCAGGGTTGCAAGGAGAAAGCCTCAACTCTCCAAAAGAAAACAACACTGCTGCCTGTCTGTAGTTTGATAAAGATCATGTGGACAAGTCAGAAGGCTATTGGAGAAATGTTTTGTGGATGGATGAGACCAAAATATGATTCTTCGTTTAAATAAAAAGTGTTATGTTTGGAGAAAGAAAAACTGCATTCCAGCATAAGAAATAACCTTATCCCATCTGTGAAACATGGTGGTGGTAGTATCATGGTTTGGGCCTGTTTTGCTGCATCTGGGCCAGGATGACTTGCCATCATTGATGGAACAATAAGTTCTGAATTATACCAGCAAATTCTAAAGGAAAATGTGAGGACATCTGTCCATGAACTTAAATCTAAAGAGAAAGTGGGTCATGCAGCAAGACAACGACCCCAAGCGCACAAGTCATTCTACCAAAAAATGGTTAAACAAGAACAAAGGTAGTGTTTTGGAACAGCCGAGTCAAAGTCTGGACCTTAATCCAATTAAAATGTTGTGGAAGGCCCAGAAGCAAGCAGTTCTTAGGAGGAAACATCACAGGGTTCAGGTGTTTCTGTACTAAAGAATGGTCTAAAATTCCTAGAAGTCGTTGTGCAGAACTGATCAGCAGTTACAAAAAATGTTAACTGCAGTTATTGCTTCAAAAAGGGGTCACAACAGATACTGAAAGCAAAGATTCACATACTTTTGCACCTCACAAATATTTAACACTGGATCATTTTTTTTTTTAAATATATGACAAAGTATATATTTTTGTCTTGTTTGTTTGATTGGATTCTCTTTGTCAACTTTAAGGACTCTGCTGATGTTTTGCATTATATTTATGCAGAAATATAGAAAATTCTAAAGGGTTTACAAACTTTCAAGCAGCATATATGTATATGCGTGTGTATATATGCAGTATATGTGTGTGTGTGTGTGTATTTGTGTATATATATATATATATATATATATATATATATATATATATATATATATATATATATATATATATATATATATATATATATATATATTATCTTTACTGCTGCAAAAGTAGTTTCAGGAAAAACAGACACCAGTAAATCATTCACAAAAAGACTAAAATGTGCACTAAAAAGTAAATAAGATCCATTCTCAGTTCATGTTGACTTTAAGAACAATGCAAGTCAGTGGAAGTCAAGTAGGAGTGAACAATGCTTGTGTGCGCAGATGCATGAATCTTCTCTGCTCTCATGATCATTAACTTTTCCTCCTGTAGGTGCAAGGAGTTTGAGGAAGGAGACGTGACTCCATGTTCATTAGTCCTGTGGAGGATGGAGCTTACCCAAGCGTGGAGAGACTTCACACACAGCTCTGTTCAGCTGCCACTGGCCTGTGGGATTGCGGTCGCACTCACAGTTTTTGTATTTGCTGTGCTGTTACGAACTCTTCTGGGTAAAACATCCACCACTCTTACAATAAAAATGACAACAAAGTACAATAAAGTTATTAAATGCTATCATAAAGGTTGCTTATATGACTATGAATTTAACTTGTTAAAAACTGAAAATACTGAGTCGGCTGATAAATGATTAATCAGTCAATCGATTGATTCAGAATCTTGTTAATTAAATGTTACACTTTAATTTGTTGTTTTACCATCAGCATGTTACACTGCACTTTGCCTGTCAACCAGCCAATCATCAGAGAGACACGGTGAAGGTGAACGTGAACTTGGCGGGCAAGAAAGCGGCGACAGTCCACTGGAAACCAGAACAGAGAATCAACAGCAAAATTACCAGCATACAGTTGCATACAATCACCTTTTAGTGCAGGAAACATCTGATTTAATCATCACAGTGACTGGAGTGTGTGCGTGTGTCATCTTTACAATGTACGTTTCCCATCTGCTTTGAAAAGAACATAGGAGGTTATACATCAACCGTCACTATCAACTGACACTCTTCAACTCAGGTTACTGCATGGGAACTGAAACAGTATAAATGTACTCTAAGTTGCTTTGGATAAAAGCATGAACAAAACGTCTAGTCACTTTCTCTGTAAGCCGTGTTGTTTGCACTGAGATTCATCTACTTCTTTAGGTGAAATAATGTTTGAATACTAGAATGTTTGCAGTGCAAATAAATGTCACATGATACTAGACTTTTCTCTTTTGGGGTTTCTTTTGTCTGAATAGCTACCGTCTGTTTCATACTGCACGTGGCAGCAGCATGTGTGTTTTTACAGTTCACACCGTATGTGAGCAGAACTCTGGAGCAGAAAACACACTGAAATATGCAATATACATATTTACTGACAATCTTTTACAATATAGGGTTTTATGAAGCAGCAAATAACAAAATACAGTTTTTAGAACCTCAAATGAATTAGTATTTGAATATAAATGTGTCTGTCCTCCTTTCATAAAATTTCACATCCATAAGTTTAACATTGATTTACGGGGTTCTCTGACTATTGAGTGGATCTCAACTTTTACATGTAAAAGTAGGCAAGTCTGTTGTGAGTCAGATATGAACCACGAGAGGGCGCCACAGATCAGAAATGGATATCTGAGCCCCAACAAAATTAGTTCTTTTGTCTTGAGATGAGGCTACTTTTCTTCTTTTGCAAAAGTTTCATTGGATTATTTTGTGATACTGCTGCATCCTTGAAGGGAGGATCACTATTCACTGCCATTATATGAAAAAGCACAGATAATGCTTTTTTTTTTTCTCCTTTTGTGTTCCAAAAAACAGAGCCAATCAGATTTGAGGATGAGAAAGAAGTGTTGTATAAATATATATAATTATTTATGTTTAATTTAGTGATCTACAAATGGATTCAAACAGAATGGTTACGTTTTATACTAAATAATTCAACACTCTGTTTGAACCCATTTACAGACCTTATTAATTATTGCCATTATAAATTTAAAGTGGATGAAAATAAGGCTGTGAGGGATAGATGTTTTAGTCTTTATAATGGTACAAAGGTACTAGGTACTAAAACTTTCCAAATGTTTAATGGAGTTTTTGTATAGCCTATTGAATTTTTTTGAAAGATGTTTCGTCAGCTAAACATTTGGCATGCTGTTAAACGACTGTACAAACCACTGAATGCACTGTACTTCTGTCCCTCATATCCTCGTCAAAGGTCTGTATCTTAATAAATGAATTAAAGGGACAGTTCACCCAAAAATGAAAGTTCTGTCATTAATTACTCACCCTTGTGTTGTTCTAAACCTGTAAGACATTAGTTCATCTTCGGAACACAAATTAAGATATTTTTTATTAAATCTGAGAGCTGCATAGACAGTAACACAACTACCACGTTCAAGGCCCAGAAAAATAGTAAGGACATCTATAAAATAGTCCATGTGATTTCATGTTATGAAGCTACCAAAATATGTTTTGTGCACAAAGAACACAATCAACAATCAACAATCAGTCTTTACCACAAAGGTTAATTGTTTGAATATCGCTGTTTTAATGTGTGATCTATTAGCTGCTATAGAATGTTCCCTATCAAAGGTGCTGCTGCTGATAGTGTGATATGCTGATCATATCATCCTGAACAAAAGTTCTGTCCTGACATCATCCACATAATTCAAACTTTCCATCTAGGCTGGATGACTGGCATAAGTGGTGGTTCAATGTCCTCCCCCACCACACACACAGACAGAGAGCCCCACCCCCCTGTGCTCCTCTGGATCATCACTAGGGTTGTTTGTCTCATGGACCAACTTGTACTAGAGCCTAGTACATAATGACAGGCCCTGTCTTGTCAGGGGTCACTGAACTTCGATTCTTCCATTGTTCCAACTGGAGGTGCCCTCTTTAGAAAAGAATGCAAAACTAGGGGACTCTTTTTTATCGCTAACCCAACTAAATGCTACAAAGATGCCCATCTTCCTACACAGGGGCCTATTGAAATTCATTTCTGTTAAAATCACACTTAACCTGTGAAGGACCAAAGGACACCCTAGACACTGAAGGACACACTGTACACACTAATTTCTTTTCAAGTGCTTAGACACTGTGCACAGATATCAGCAGACTGTGCAGATGATGATGAAAATGATGTCACATGAGCCCCTTCAACACAGAGACTTTGGAAAATGCACTGATATGTCCCTGAATTTGTCCCGGAATCATTAGATTTTGGTACATTGGTACACTACTAGTGATGTTCTGGAATCTGGAGTCTTGATCATACGCTAGCTCATCGTGTACCATTCCACTAAGCTGACGAACAATCTCAGCTTCAGCGTGGATAGTAGGGAGCTCCCTGGTCTCTGCTTGATTCCAGTTTGCAGACATTTTTTTCATTGTGAACGCTGATACGCATTTAAAACACCTGGTCAAAGAGTTGTACAGCAACGCTACGTCATTGCAACGACATGTCCATCATCACTACGTCACACTACTTACGGCATTGGTCCTGCCTTTTGTTCACACAGGGTGTGTTCTTCCTTACGAAAAATAAGTTTATTTAAGTGTGCTATTAGTATACTTCTTTTAAACAAAAACATTTTCTGGCAATTTTCTGGGATCAACACTTTGTGTGAAAGAGGCTATGGACTGACAAGGGAAGTATACTGGCCCTGTCCCAAATGGCATCCTAAAGGCTATGACACTCCAACCTGATCGTCACCCATCAGCCAACGTTGGGTCGTCGCTGGGTGTCTGTCATCTCAGTTTTAGCTGTGTGCACCGCATCACCGGGCTAGTTGAATCCTGTCAAATGTTCTTTGATGTCAATTTGGTGTGTTACAGGCTTAACCCTTGTGGTCTTTCTTCGAGTCAATGTTTTCATCAAGTAAAGCTGCTGACTGTCGGGTAGTTGCGGAACTTAACCTCAGTGTGGGCTTGACAGAAGTGCGCATCAAGGGTACATAGTGGCCCAAAAGTGTCACTCGAGAGCTTGTTTTTGAAACCTAAAATGACAAATGGGACACCCTACAGCAGGAGTTCTCCCCTCTGGCCCTTGAGGTCCATTTCGATCCTGGAGGGTCGGTGTCCTGCAGAGTTTAGCTCCGCCTTAACACACCTGTGGGGAATTTTCTAGTATGCCTATTAAAAGCTTGATTAGCTGATTCATGTGTGTTTAATCAGGGTTAGAGCTGAACTTTGCAGGACACCAGCCCTCTAGGACTGTTGGTGTATTTTCACTACAGCGTAGTGAGCAGAGCGGTGCAAGCGTTTTCCATAAATTCCTATGAAAGTTGAACGTAAACACTCATGGGTGCATTATGGGATTGAAGGCAGCACGGAGAAAGCGTTAAGAGCGTCTTTTTACCAGCAATTTTACACACCCCAAAGCAGTGGTGTTGTAGCGTTGCCGGCAGCACTGAGCGTAGATTTGACGCTGTAGTGGAAACACAGCGTGAGGGTACTTTCACACCTGGCACTTTGTTTCAGAACCTGACGCGTTTCCCCTCTTAGCTCGGTTCGTTTGGGCATATGTGAACACACCAATTGTGCTCGGATCCGCGCCAAAACAATCGGTCCGAGATCGCCTGAACGAGGTGGTCTAGGCTAAATTGAAAACGAACTCTGGAGCGGTTCGGTTGTAGTGAGAAAGCAATCCGATCCAACGGACCAACGAACCAGGCTGTATCACATTATATAATGGGTAATTACAGTTCCATGAACAGCAGTAGCTTTGTTGTTTTACCACTTAAAATTGACCTGTGAATGTCTGTGTGTAGGCATGTCTTTGCCATTCAAAATCAAAGCGTGCCTTTTCATTTTATAATGCCGTCTTATTGCTCTCTTTGTAGGAGGTGTATTTTAAAAATGTTTTCCCAATGAACGCAAAGCTGTTCTTGTTCGATCCTGACGATGACAGCTGAGCGGAATCCCTGAAAATAAACCGTGGAACTTTGACCAATTAGAGGACAGTTTACTCGCGCATGACTTGTATTAACACATTTGGTCCTTTTAGAAACTTTGCTGTGTGAAAGCGAACCATACCAAGAATAAAAAGCAACATTGTAATAACTGTAATCCTTGTTTCGGAACAAAGCAATCGATCTACAGGTGTGAAAGCACCCTGAGTTTGAGCACACCTGCTGTAGAGTTTAGCTCTAACCCTAATAAAATGCACTTGTACAAGCTAATCAATGTCTTTAGGATTACTAGAATGAGTTTAATCAGGATTGGTGCTAAACTTTGCAAGAAAGTGGTCTTCAAGGGCCAGAGTTGAGAACTTACATTGCACACGAGCTGTAAGAGGAGACACAAAATTTACCACACTGTCAGAACCTAGTGAGAGCCTTAAGCCTCTCGTCGGAGGTAAAAGACCCAGGTAAACTTCATCTTGCACACATTTGAATGCAAAAACTTTTTCAAAGTATACTCTACTGACTGTGAGTCTGGATCGAAGCACTCGGCTAGTGGACACAAAGTCTGCGTGGGCACAGAAACTGGTTTGCACAAAGACATTGGGCCTCATTCATGAAACATGAGCAGAACAAATTGTTATGAACGATTATCCTCCGTCCACTCTGTCTAGGACACAGATAAGAGCACATGCCCTTCAAAGTATACTGTAACACAGAGCAGCAAATGTCCAAGGCCTGGGCCTCTCTCTCCCTCCACTGTCACTGACACTGTCGCTCCTCTCAATATCCTTCCGGACCTCGCAGGACTCAAGAATGATGTGGCGCACCGGTGTCTCACATAAGTATTTGCTCCACCAGCTGATAGGCCCACAGTCGAGATGCCACACAGCAGTACTGGACAACCCTCAGTGGACGGCTTCACTCCTCTGCCTCCCCTGTAGACATGACATCTTCAATTTCGGGCAGCAAGCTCCCTGTTCGCTCGCTCTCTCTGCTCCTCCTCTGGCTTCTGGTGAACCGTGGTGACTCTTCCAGTGGACTGTAGTGAGGACATCTGTCGCTCCAGCACCATTGCAGCAAGCAGTCACCATCAGCCTGTCATCCTCGGAACTGTGATCCCCTTCAGCAAATGCAGAACATGGTCCTCTCTTGGTCCTCTCTCAAAACAAGAAAACTCTTATAGTCTCACTCCTCCTTATATCCTTCTGGAACCCAAATTTCTGAACAAAATTTTTGCTGCTTGATGGACAAGGTAAGTATATTTTAAGTTTACAATCTTATGGAATTCATGGTCATGCACACAAGGCAGTCATTGTATGTCTGTAAGGCTGTGACATGAGGAATGTGACGTGTGACTGAAGAAAGTGAGGACCAACTCATAAACATGGTTCCTATTCAGAATGTTAAGCAAGCGTTGATTGTTTGCGGTTTGTATATCCGTATTCCTTAGGTTCCCTTTTTTGAATGATGAATACAAACTACTCCCACCTGCTAGTCTGGGTGTTGTTTTCATCTCACGCAGTCACGTGCATGCGAGTTGACTGTTGGTTATAGTCTTTGCAGTGTTTTCTTCAGTTCAGTGGGCAACTTTTTGGCATCCCGTGTGCACAGTAAGCAATGTTACACACACGTGATGACAGGAAGGCGACGGTGTTGTGTAAATCTGGCTATTAATATTACAGACGTCCAGCTGTAAAATTACTTAATCTACCCTTGTAAAACTAATCTCATCTGAATAGGGCTATAGTTGACTTTCGTCACAACTAATTCTTGTTTTTTTTTTTTTATCAGTTTCCATTGTGTGGGTTGACAGAAGCACATTTTGAGAATTAACAAATAACTGGATTTGCCAAAGTTTGTTACATAAATGGCATAAAATGTACAATTATTCAGAGTTTTATTTTGAGGTACTGAGTGGTAAATACACAAAATATTCATGGGCAGAATTGTACTTTCATCTGTATTTTCTGAGTTTCATAGGCCATGTTCACACAGCAGCAGAATACGGTTGTCAGTACCGCATTTGACTCCTTAATATGGTTACGTTCACACACAGTACGGTTATTTATGGGTGTGACAACCGTATTCTATAACCAAACTCACACCCGTACATTTTCAGGACTCACAACCGCATTCTTGGAACACACGCACTGTGTAAATGGAACAGGACTGGACAACTAGTTGTCTGTCATGTCATTCAGATCCTCTGTATGTCTCCACATATGGCGGAATAACAAGCTGACTTGACTTGATTTGACTTGACTTGACTTGACTTGAAGTAGACTTAGCTTAGTGTCTCTACTGCATAGTACATAGAGTTTCTGGGCTGCTATCTCATTACTTACCATATGCTTATGACAACATTTTCAGAATGTACTCACACATTCTCATAAATAGGCGCAATAAGAATTCAAACAAAGCAAACTGAAACTGGAGCATCTTTGATTCCCAGTATAAAGCAATAAAGGGATAATAAAAAATTATAAATTCATGAAAAGTTACCAAAAGTAAAGTAAAACCAGATCCGGTATCCTCATGTTACAAGCATTTCATGGTATACTCCACTGACTGTGAGTGTGGATAGATGTATTTGGGAGGTGGACTGTTCTTTTTCAAGCTCTCAAATCTTTTATACATACATGTTTGTAGCTGGACAAGTCTGTGTGGACACAAAACTGGGCAAACAGATGTTGTGCATGGACATCAGCAGAACGTGGACAAAAGATTTTTTTTTTGGCTGAAGGCCCAGGCGGTCCAACCCATCTAGCACACAGCTGAGAGCACAAGCCCTTCGAAGTATTCTGTTACACAAAGCAGCAACTGTCCCAGGCCTGGTCCTCCTTCACTGTCAGTGCTCCTCCTTATATCCTTCCAGACCTCATCTGTGGAACCCGAGAATGTTGTGCCGCGCAGGTGTCTCACATACGTTTTCGCTCCACCAGCTGAGAGGCCCACACTCACAGTGCCACACAGCAGTACTGGACAACCCTCAGTGGACGGCTTCACTCCTGTGCCTCCCCTGTGGACAGCGACAACTCTTCCAACTTAAGGCCCTGGCTTCTGGTCAACAGCAGTGACTCCTCCGGTGGATGTCACATCTGTCCCTTCCAGAATATTATTTTAGAACAGCAAAACAAACAAATAAAACAAGAAACAAAGTGTCCCAGGCTTGGTCCTCTCTCTCCCACCGCTGTCATCACTCCTCCTTACATCCTTCTGGAGCTCCCCTGTGGAACTTGAAGCGCACAAAATTCTGGCTGCATGCGGATAGAGTGCTGACTGCAAAGCGGACTGTGCTGATGACAAAAATGTCACATGGACTATCTGAGGCAGAACCTGATTTTACCAAATACAACATGTTCCTGGATCAACATCTTTGTTGACCCTGGAACAACATTGTGATTAACCAGATTAATGTGATTAATCAGATTTGAAAAAACAGTTTATAGTTTTTGTGAAGTTTAGGCTTACAATCAGTGTTTGGTGCTTGTACATCAGTATCATTCATCTATCATTTCCTCTGATTTTAAGGATTACTCATGGGTAAGGTTAGGTTTAGGTGTAGGGATGTGGTCAAGATTACATTTTTGTATTAAAATGTTGTTCCAGGGTCAACAAAATATGATACGGTTAAGTATACAATCAGTCTTGTGGACTTCATGGTTATGTACACATGGTGATCACTGTAAGTCTGTAAGGCTGTGATAAGAGGAATGTGACGTGTGATTGAAGAAAGTGAGGACCAACTAATAAATATGGTCCCTATTTAGAATGTTAAGCAAGCGTTGATTGTTTGTGGTTTGTATATCCATATAACCTAGCTTTGGTTTCCCTTTTGAATGATGAATACAGACTACTGCCACCTGCCATCATGGAGTGTTATTTTCAGTTCAGTGGGCAACTTTTTGGAATGCAGTATGCACAGTAAGCAATGTGGCACACACATGATGACAGGGAGCTGACGGTGTTGCGTAAATTGAGTTACCCCTTCTACTTCTGGTAGTTTTATTGAGATAACTTATCCCATGTGAACTGGCTGTTAATATTCCTGTTGTAAAATTAGATTGCTTCATCTACCCTTGTAAAACTAATCTCGTCCAAATTGGGCTATAGTTGACGTTCGTCAAAGCTAGTTCTTTAAATGTCAGCTTGAATTTTTTATCAGGTTGCCTTGCGTGGGCTGATAGAATGTTTTGAGAATGAACAAAACTAGATTTTCTAAAGTTTGTCACATAATTTGCAGCCTAGGCTGGCTGGCTGGTCTTAGCTGGTTTAAGATGGAAGTAGCTGGTTTTAGCTGGTCTCCCAGCCTGGCTAGACTGGTCAGGCTGGTTTTAGCTGGTTGTTCCAGCTGGTCTCCCAGCATGATCAGCCAAGAAAGTGGCCAAAACCCCTCTAAGACCCCTCTGGTCTTAGCTGGTTTAAGCTGGAAGTAGCTGGTTTTAGCTGGTCTCCCACCCTGGCTAGGCTGGTCAGGCTGGTTTTAGCTGGTTGTTCAGCTGGTCTCCCAGCTAAGACCAGCTAAAACCAGCCTGGATGACTAGCTAAAACCGGAAAACCAGCTTAGGCTGGTTTTAGCTGTTTTTTTTTTTTTTTTTCAGCAGGGTAGGCATATGTAGATCTCTATAGGTTATATGTTTGGATATTTTTTATGTTGTGTGTGCATGCCCATGTCTGTTCATATATTTTTACATGTGTAGCACCATGGTTCTGTGAGGCACGGCATTTTGTTCCTCTGTACATCTCCACATATGGCGGAATAACAATAACGCTTACTTGACTTGCCTTGACTTGACTTGACGACTTGAACTAGACTTAGCTTAGTGTCTCTACTGTATAGTACATAGAGTTTCAGACGTGGTGTCTCATTACTTACCGTATGCTTATTACAACATTTTCAGAACTTACCTAAACATTCTCATAAGTAGGGCGGTACAGTGGAATGCTAACAGGTTAATGAAAAGTTAGTAGTCTTAAGTAGGCCAGATCCAAAATTAAAGTAAAACCAGATCCAATATCCTCATGTCTTATTAAATATTTATTTCTAAATGTGTATTTCTATTTTTTTTAAATATCTGAATAGAGATATATTTTAAGTCTAAAGATAATTAAATTTATAAAATTGCAATAGTTTAAACAACCAGACGGTTGTTTATAATCAAAAGCACCTGTACAATTTACCACACTGCCAGAACTTTGTCGGAAGCTAAAAGCTTAGGTAAACTTCATTTTCTTGCTTCCGCTTCATCTTGCATACAGTTGAGTGCATAAGCCTTTCAAAGTAAATTCCACTGACTGAGTGTGTCAAGCTCTCAGATCTCTCATACATACACGGTTGTAGTTGGACAAGTCTGTGTGGACACAAAAACTGGGCTGCACACAGACGTTGTGCATGGACATCAGCAGAACGTGAACAAAGGAATTTTTCTTTTGGGTGAAGGCCCAAGTGTACTTCAATTTCCACAATCCACTCTGTCTAGGACACAGCTGAGAGCACAAGCCCTTCAAAGTATACTGTAACACAAAGCAGCAACTGTCCCAGGCGTGGTCCTTTCTCTCCCTCCACTGTCATTGCTCCAACGTATATTGTTCTGGACTTCGTCTGTGGGACCTGAGAATGATGTGCCATGCAGGTGTCTCGCATAAGCATTTGCTCCACCAGCTAAGAGGCCCACACTCGCGATGCCACACAGAAGTATTGGACAAATCTCAGTGGACGGCTACACTCCTCCGCCTCCCCTGTGGACAGTGAAAGCTCATCCAACTTTGGACAGCAAGCCCCCTGTTCCCTCACTCTCTTTACTGCTCCCTGTAAAGGCAATAGCAGCAGGCCCTGGCTTCTAGTGAATGACATTGACTCTTTCGGTGGACGGCAGTGACCACATTCACAATGCCACACAAGGCTACTGGACAACTCTCAGTGGACGCTTCACTCCTCCGCCTTCCCTGTGGACAGCGAAAGGTCCTCCAACTTCAGGCAGCCAAGCCTCTGTTCCCTTGCTCTCTCCCTCCACTGTCATTGCTCCTTATAACCTTCCGAACCTCATCTGTGGGACTTGAGAATGATGTGCCGCACCGTTGTCTCACATAAGTATTTGCTCCACAATCTGAGAGTCCTACGCTCATGAGGCCACACAAGGCTACTGGACAACCCTCAGTGGATGGCTTTACTCCTCTGCCTTCCAGGCAGCAAGCCCCCAGTTCCCTTGCTCTCTCTGCTTCTTCCTTTGATGGTGAATGGCAGCAGGCCCTGGCTTCTGGTGAAGGACATTGACTCTTTCGGTGGACGGCAGTGACCACATCTGTTCCTTCCTGGCAAGTTGCAAGCACTATCGCCAACATGCAATCACCATCAGCCTGTCCTCCTGGGCACTGCGATCCCCTACAGCAGCGAGAGCTCTTTGACAGGGCATTCCTCCTAAGTTTTGGCACTAATGTAACACGGTCTGTTGCTTGGGGAAGAAGAAGGTGGGAAACATCTCAACACAAATGCAGAATATTATTTCACAACTGTAAAATAATCAAACAAAACAAACAGAAAATGTCCCAGACTTGGTTCTTTCTCTCCCTCCAGTTATCGCCCCTCCTTATATCCTTCCAGACCTTGTCTGTGGTACTCGAAAATGATGTGCTGCGCCTGTGTCTTACATAAGTATTCGCTCCATCATCTGAAAGGCTCACACTCATGATGCCACACAGCCCTCAGTGGACGGCTTCACTCCTGTGCCTCCCCTGTGGACAGTGACAGCTCCTCCAACTTCAGCCAGCAAGCCCCCTGTTCCCTCACTTTCTCTGCTCCTCCCCGTGATGGTAAATGACAGCAGGCCCTGGCTTCTGGTGAACGGCGGTGACTCCTTTGGTGGATGGCAGTGAGCACATCTATCTATATCATTCTGGAGCTCCCCTGTAGGACTTGAAATGCCCAAAATTCTGTCTGCGTGCAGATGAAGTGCTGACTGCAGAGCGGACTGTGCAGATGACAAAAATGTCACATGGACTTTCTGCGAGCCGGAGTAGAATGTGGACAAGGTAAGTATACTTTTAATTTTACAATCTTGTGGACTTCATGGTCATGCACACATGGTGATCATTGTAAATCTGTAAGGCTGACATGAAGAATGTGACGTGTGATTGAAGAAAATGAGGCCCAACTAATAAGCATGTTTCATAATTGAAAGGGCAAGCAAGCGTTGTTTTGTTTACGGTTTGTATATCCGTAGTCCTACCTTGCGTTCAGCCCCAACAAAATGTTGAAAAACATTTTTCAAACAGAAGCGGTGGTGCGTTGAACACCCTGTTCTGATGATGCAAGAGTTGCAACTATGGCAGCTGAGAAGGCCATTCTTTGTGTTCTTTTTGAAGAATTTTCAAGGCCTGATGAAATCGGTATAAATATGTTTAATACTGCAAAATACGCCAGATGTTACAGTCACTGCCCTTGCCGTCCAGAAAAAAAAGAGAACATCCTAATCGAGTGAAGGGGTCTTTGGAAACTGTGGTTCCAAATTATTGTGATCCAACATTTGAGGATGAAAAGACAAACATTTCAGGTGAAGGATAACCCACTCCTTAGCTTTGAGACTGTGTTATGATCTAAATGACCTTATCATTTTTATTGTGAGTAACCTTATTAGGCTTATCATTATTGCTGATCACTTTTGTTGTGCTATGATATTGTAATATTTACCATTATATAATCAGAGGAGTATAGAAAAGTTTATGAAAGTGTTACTTCACAATACAATAGCTAAATATATAAATATGTATAGTATTTTTATGTTACGTTAATCAGTGTCTCTTTAATACCATGTGGTTTGTATACATGTTTGTATACATGCTGATTGGGCTGACATTTTTGACACACCCACCAAACAAGAGAAAACGTATCTCAAACCCTGTTGCCCACCGTTGCACCCAGCACTTCCAGGAAACATGTCGTTCAACCCGGAAACCGCAGCAAAACGTTGCACACCGGTTTGAGCTTGAACTTGCCCCTAGTTTGGTTCCCTTTTTTGAATAATAAATGCAGACTACTCCCACCTGCTGGTATGGAGTGTTAATTCATCTCATGTAGTCACAGAACATACATGATAGTTGACGGGTGGTTGTAGTCTTTGCAGTGTTTTGTTTAGTACACAGAAAAAGCAATGTGGCACACATATGATGACAGGGAGGTGACAGCAGTGCGTAAATCAAGTTACCTCTCCCACTTCTGGTATTTCTGATCCCGTGCATATTGGCTATTAATATTACAGACGTCCAGTTGTAAAATTACATTTCTTAATCTACCCTTGTAAAACTAATCTCATCCCAATAGGGCTATAGTTGACTTTCGTCACAGCTAGTTGATGTCAGCTTGGATTTTTTCATCAGTTTGCCTTGTGTGGGTTGATAGGAGCACATTTTGAGAATTAACTAATAACAATTCACCAAAGTTTGTCACAAAAATTGGATAAAATATGACTATATTCAGCGTTTTGCTTTGAGGCACCGAGTGGTAAATATGCAAGATATTCATGAGCAGAATTGTACTTTCATCAGTATTTTCTGAGGTTCATCTGTGAAGTAGACTTGACTTAGTGTTGTTGTTAGTGCTGTATAGTACGTAGAGTTCCTGGGGTGGTATCTTATTACTTATCGTGTGCTTATGATAACATTTTCAGAACTCACCCACACATTCTCATAAGTATGTGTAATAAGACTTTAAACAAAAATTTTAACTGGAGCATCTTTGACTCCCAGTACGAAGCAATAAAGGGATGACAAGAATTACTAAAAAGTAGGCCAGATCCTAAAGTAAAGTAAAACCAAATCCAGTGTCCTCATGTCATATTAAATATTTATTTTAAGACAATATCTTATAGCTTCGTAGTGAAATAAAGTCTAAAAATCATTACATTTACAAAACTGGAACGGTATAAACAACTAGACATTAACAAAAAAAACATACTACACAGTTCCACATAATGTGCAAAATTACTGCAAAGAGTTTGCATTATTTCATGGGCCTGCTTACCATCATATTAGCATATTTCAGACATAAATACTGAACAATTATACAAACTTAATTTCATGAAAGCCCTGGCTCCTCCCAGATTCTCACTGGTACTTCATGTACAAAGAACTACAACGATATTGGCACGAACAGTTTAGAGATAGAACTCAACCTCTGCACCGTGATGCCATTTTATTACAGGCAATGTACCTGATGCATTTTCTTTGTTCTTAAAAACCTTGTGAAATCATTTGACAAGTGCAATATTTTTCCTGATGCATTTCCTGTTGAAAAATATATACTGATTTCACAGGGTCTTTAACTGAACTATATATTTACAAAACCTCAATGTATTGCTGTGATTAAATATTTTGTGGTCTCCAACAAGAAAGTCCAACATAGACTCGATTTGCCTTTTTTGAGTCAGTAATTCCGTACGAGAGGAATGTAGCTTTATAACCAAATAAAATCACTTGCAGCCTTTACGTATATGCTGCATTACTAGTTCTGACATTACCCTACAATTATCAGAACATTACGAAATAAAGTGTCCGTTGAGCATTATAAATGCGTTGCTGTTACTTTGGCTTCATCCTCCATAGAGAGCGCTGGGTTGTCATGCATCTCTAAACTCTTTTCCTTGGCTTTCATGTCATCCTTCTCTTCATCCTTTTCTTTTTCTTTGCAGCACTTGCAGCAGCAGCAGCAGCGAGTCCTGCAGAAGGCCATGCTGGAGATTACCACTTTGTCCCAGGGTTTGAGGGAGTGCAGCGGTTTGGGCAGGAAGTCCCAGCTGCGGAGGAATCTGGGCAGGAAACGTGGCCAGCGCTTCTGTACAATACTGATTATAACCACAAGGATCGCAAAGACCACCACGGGCACCCCGACCCCCACCAAGACCTGCCAACCCGCAATGGAAAGGCCCAGGATTATCAGCGGCAAGAGGACGAAGCACAAGATGAGATACAGTCCCGCGAACCAGCGGTACTTGGCCGTGCGGTTGCCCAGAGCTTTGGCCAATCGGATAGGGATGCGCATGAAGGGGATGGGATACCAGAGCAGGATACCAGAGATGTTAAAGAAGAAGTGGCATAGAGAAATCTGGAAGAAAACACAAATGAAAATCTTTAATCTACAACCACAGCAAGAAAAAAAAATAAAAATAAATAAAAATAATACCACCAAACATAAATAAACAGTAACAAACCTGTAAAGAGTTCGCCAGCGTCTCTCCAGGACTGGCGAGGGCAGCTAGAATAGCAGTGGTTGTTGTGCCAATGTTGGAGCCCAGTGTGAGTGGATACGCTCTCTCGATGCTAATGACGCCAATACCTAAATAAAAAGAAAACCGGAAATGAGGCTTAATTAAATTCCTTTAGCTCACTTTTGTTGTAGCAGATAAAATGATTTTTAATTAGACTGAACTACTTGGCTTTTTTTTTTTTTTTTTTTTAATAGTCCGTGAAGAGGAGGAGTTGGAAGTCAATCATCAAATACATTAATGTAATCTATAACTCTAGATGAGAGGTATATCTGTGGATCAGAACATCATAGAGACAACCCGGTGGCCTCTTTTGACTCCGACTAGAGATACTCTTTAATTATCACAATGGAACCTGTTTAGCTACTCCCTATCAACTATTTAGAGCACCCTAGCAACTGATCCTATAGACTGCCATTATAAGAGGCCCAGATGGATATCTTTGGATCACAGTGTCATAGAGACATGGGGTAGCAAACAACATCATTGTAACAATATGCTATATCATGTTAACATTGCCTAGCTAAGTGCTAAAACATGCTAAAAACATGCTAAAGAATGCTAGGATAGCCTACCTAAGTGCTAAGACATGCTAATAGCATGCTAACACCATACTAATGACACAACTGTATTAATATGACAGTAAACATTAGAATTTTCTTAAAAACACACTAGCATGATGCTAGGTACATGCTAACTTTGTGTTAACAACATGCTAACCATGTGAGCATGTTGTTAGCATCATGCTTATGTTAGCATTATGTTAATGACATGCTAATTGGTTTACTTTAACAACAAATGAATTGTTTTAACATGTTGCTAGCATAATGCTAATATACTAATTGTAATTAATTTTAATAAAATAAATTGCTAACATGATGCTAAAACGATTAGTGATATAGAGTTTTGCCACGGCAAGCACCACTCACATTTTCTTCAGAAAATGTACATATCTAGTTATTAAATTTTCTTATTAAATACACTACTGTTCAAAAGTTTTGGATTGGTAGGTTTTCAAAATTTTTTTTGAAAAAAAAAAAAAAAAAAAGCGCCCTCTGCTCATCAAGACAGAAATACAGTAAAAACAGTATTGTGAAAGATTGTATTTGGTTTTAATATATGGTAAAATATATGGTAAAATGTAATTTATTCCTGTGATTTAAAGTTGAATTTTTAGCATCATTACTCCAGTCTTCAGTGTCAAACGATCCTTTAGAAATCATTCTAATATGCGGATATTTGCTGCTCAAGAAACATTTCTGTTTATGAATATTAAAAACGGTTGTAATGCTCCATATTTTTGTAGAAAACTTTTGTAGAACAAAATTGAAAAGAAAAGTGAAAATTAATATAAATTTAATAAATAATTTAATATCTAAATTATTATAATTTATTATTATTATATTATAAATTATAATAATCTTTACTGTCACTTTTGATAAATTTAATGCAACCTAGCTGAATAAAAGTATCTTATTACAACAACAAAAACCATACTGACTGCAAACTTTTGAACATTAGCATATTTTAGAGAGTGATTTGAGGGAAAAATCATTCACATGCGCAAAGCCTTAAAATACTATGTAAATTGTTTGGTTAGGCTCATTTTCTTTGGTCAACCATAACTGTGACTCAACGTTCAACAGTTTGGTAACTAGTCGAAAACAATAGGGTTTCTATACTGACCGACTAGTGGAGTGATGGCTGAGGTGAAGACAGAGCTGCTCTGAACAATGAAGGTCATTCCGGCTCCAACAATGATGGCGAGGTATCCAGTGACCCAAGAGAAGGGGAAGGGGAAATCTGGCAACAGTTAAAGCCGTATTAGAAAGGTCATGAACAATACATTTAGCATTTGCATTTATTCCTGGTTTTAAGTGATGGTTGCATTAAAACACTCCACACAAAACGAGCATGTACCTGAGTGTAGTCTGAAACCAACAGCACATGCGCATACACACACCTGTGGCACTCAGACACACTCAGGCTCATATAATATTCCTGTTCAGCTCATCAGACAGCAGGACTGGATCACCTGTGCCGACTATCATATGACAGGATACAAGCTAACACACTTCCAGTAAGCCAGTAAGCTCTACGCCTACAGGAATGCGATAAGATGCAACTCTTGGAAGGGTGGGGGATTACCACATGTATGGTTTTAGTGGAAGGTAAAATTTTTGCTATACGAGTCTTTGTTGACGCACACTGTCATATACCACAAAGAGTGCGTCTCAGAGGTCAATGTTAGCAGTTAGCAGCACAGCTTATCAGCAGAGCTTATCGGCAGATGATTCTTCTCTGACACTGACTTACCGGTGTTAAGCACCTTTTTGATGACGACTGCCACCTGACCCTTCAACATGGAGTTCAGCAGCTTGACGATCAGAATCAGGCAGGTACAGAGGGCCAGCAATGACAGAGCCAACAAAATCAAGCCCACCGCTAGGTCAGGTAGATTGGCGTACACAAACATGTGTTTACCTGGAGAGAGAGAGAGAGAGAGAGAGAGAGAGAGAGAGAAGGACGATGGTCAGAACTTACAGAAATGTAAAGAAAGAAACTTTTGGAAATTTACAGTCCAGGTTCACTGCTGGTGGTGGTCAGATGTAGTTTTAAGGGTTTTTAGAGTAGGGGTGCCCTTATGAAAAAGAAGTTTATTCAGATGTGCTATTAGTGTACTTCTTTTAAACTTAAAATGACATTCAAGTATACTTGACTAATACTTAGAAAAAGTCTAAATATATTTGAGCTATACTTGTGCTCTGAGAATCCATGTTTTCACTGTTATACACTAGGGGCGCTATTACACATCTTCTGTAGGCCTACAGAATTTCCAAAACACAAGTGAAGAAGAAACCAAAACAACAGATGCTTCCACATGTAATCTAACACAATCATCAGACATAAAATAGCATCAAAACCACAGATATGTAAAACGGTGTAACATTATGACTGTCAAGCTTTGGGGTGTTGATCAACTCCATCTACGTTTTGATTCTTACCCACATTCAAGCGTTTATGAAGAAAAAACAAAAAAAAAAAATTCATGAAGCTAGAAAGTTCTTTCTTCTGATGTTTTGTATGTTTAGATATTCATAAAACAAAATGTATAAAAATTAATAGGGACATAGCAGTATACTTAAAGTATGATGTAAAGTTCACTTAAAGAAAACTTGCAAGTATACTTGCAGTATAAAACTACTAAACTAGTTTACTGAGACTATACTACAGTGTACTCAAAATGCATAAAAAAAAGTATTTAATTAGTAAACTATCAGTATACCTATAAGTTCACTTTATTATACTTGCAGTACAAACTAAAAACATAGATGTAAACTAGTTGTGTACTCAAAGTTTACTACGGTTATACTTGAAGTATACTTTTATATACTAGAAAGTAGGCTAATTTAGTCCCAAGGAGTATTAAAATAGTACATTAAGTATACTACTAGTGCACTGATATATGTGTATACTTACTACATAAAGTATACTTTAAAATATACTTGAACTTTACTTAATAAAATAAACTCTTTTTGGTAAGAGTGTCCAAACCCGTTCCTAGAGATCTTAATTAGTTGATTCAGCTGACTGATTGATTTGTGATTGAAGCTGAACTTTGCAAGAAGGTAGATGTCCAGTAGCAGCATTGAGCACCCTTGTTTAGATGGTTATGAGGCAGGTACTGAATGGAAAACCAGCAAACATAATAAATGACCTTTTATTTCTATAACAGCTTATCTGAAATGACAGTTAAAAAAAAAAAAATAAAAATTCAAAGGGATCAAAGGATCAAATCAAATAGTGCCAGCTTTTGTTATGCAAGCGTATGATCATCATTCCAGATAATTTACAATGCTTTCTTCATCTGCCTCGGCAAATGTTGCCAAAATTTTATCATCATTTAATGTTCAACTGACATACATTTGCCTGTGTGTGAGCGTTTATCAATACTTGTGTGTATACAATAACCTCCCATGTTTGTGTGAAATCTTTTAAGATTTAGTGCATTTCCATAAACTAGCTGGATGGATGAACACGAGCACAATATCTCAATATATCTCTGGACAGATGTGCTTTAACTTACAAAACATTGTGCAGAAAATGTGCGGTTTTGGCGAGTGACCTCGTAAACGGTCTTAAATTGGCTACAAAGTCTAAATGGATTTTTCAGAAACAGTATAAATAGCATAAAAAAGTAGTATAAATTGAAAACCAATCCAAAACCTTTAGATATAGCTGCCTTTGTTTTAGGAAAGGCGCAAGGCGATTAACAAATTTGGGGGTCCTTGACATTAAAGCTGGAAAACCCCTGATATAATCTACCGATAATGTTCTTCGCGTTCTCAGTTGAGGATCTCATGAATGGTGCTTCTTGAAAATCTGAGCATACTCTTTCACAGCTGAAGGACCCCAGAATGATTGCATACTCGAATCCACTGAACCGAGTCAAGGCTGGAATTTCAACATGCTATCTAACTACTTGCATTGATTTAAAACACCCAAATTCATAGCCAGAGCAAAAAGCCCTGCTGCCAAATTGGCAGAGGCTCTTTGTTCAGGTGCACTGGCCTCAAGTGCCCGAGGCTGCCATGAAGAATAGCCCCATTGAAAAGTAGAGTATATGGATGCGGTGAGGGGGAAAGGTGAAGCTAAGATCTCCCTCAGCATTTATAAGAAGCCATTGTACTCATGATGCTTAGAGTGAATCACGGTCAATGGCTTAGAGCTGAAATAAGTGAACTATACAAGGAAGAGGACGGGAAATGGATTCATTTTAGGCTTCAACCTCTATTGATCCAGGAAGTTCCTGTGTTGGTTGTTTCAAGAGCCACAAAGCAAGCAGAGGCACTTACATTTTTTCAAGTTGAGCGTTTCTGTTTGGTTCTCCTGAGTCCAGATCTCACCGTCCTCCACCCAGCAGGGAGCACCAACTGTGCAGTTTATAAAATCAGGGACTGTAATATTCACAAGGTTCTGGAAAAAAAACATAACAGAACGTTAAAGAAGCCATGGACAGTAGCTCCAGCAAATGTCCTGAGGTACATAGAATGAATGGTGAAACCCATTGAGACCTTCTACTTAAGTTCAGCTAGTAAATTCAAAGTAGCTGAAACAGTGCCATATTTCTGCTCCCATTTGTTTTGCTTAAAAATGAGAGCATTAGCATACAAATGACCTCAATAAGACCCACAATAGTGACTTGGGAGCAAGTTTAACTAAACACAAGCAAGACATAACAGAATATGAAGCTTTTGTCCTGTTATCACTGAATAAATACATTTATCTGTGGCCGCATTTACACTGCAGTTCTTGATAAACAATCTGTTGATTTGTTAAATATTCTGATTTCAGCAGCTTACATCTTTTAAAAGTGACCCATATCTGATAACTGCATTTACACTATACACTTGGTGAAACAACCCAGGGTAGACAAGTTGTCAGATCTGCAAAAACAAAACCATCCCATTTGCTGTTTATTGTTAATAGTTTTGCACTGTTAGCTTAGCACCATGCTAACATCGCAAGCTATTGCAAATCAATTGGAAGTTGAATCACTGTGCATGATACACAGCTGACATATCTACATAGAACGCTACAAATAAGACTCTCATGAGGTTTAATTTCACTTCAAATGCTGCATTTAAAGACAGCCGTCTATGTACATAGCAAGACAATGCGCTAAGTTTTAGAACGGTGCAGCAGAGCTAATGCATCGGTTATCTGACCCAGACAGCTGTATAGACCCTATGTTTATCTTCTGAATTCCCATCGGTGTGATAAATCCCATTTCCTCATGTTTTAACAGCCTAATCACTAAGTGATGAAAAACAGTGGGTGTGCTGCAATCATTAACCAACTTTCAGTTTTCTCACCGTGATATCTTTTTTTTTACACCAGATCTTAACCAGACTTTTGTTTCGGGCTTCTGGGTCTCCAGTTGCAATGTCACGAATCACAGATGTGTCCAGCTGTAAGAACAAGGAAAAAGATTTGTAGTGCATGAGCAAAGCAGGTGCATAAGGATCGCTACTTTTTTGTAGTTTCAGTGCCAAACAGCATGCAACAGAAATATTAGCGCACTCAAGTCCTTCTAGGCCGTTCACATTTATGAGTTTGGAAATTTTAATTGCAATAGGTGTGTTTCCATTACAGATTTGCGCAAAACTGGGGTGAGTACATTATCTGTAATCTTTGTTCTGGAAGTGAACTTCTCCTTTAAAGAATGACTTTTATGTAAGCCAAGTGAGCTTTAAACGTGAAGAAAAAACTGTTTCTGTTGCAGTTTTGCGAAATATTCCTTTTTCGAATTGGCTGAAAAACCACCTCATGTGACCGTAAAATATTTTTTGCGGTATACGGGAGTTGTTGCAAAGTTGACGCGTTTCCATTTGGCGTATATTCAATTTGCAATTTAAATTTGCGCAATTTGAAGGGTAATAGAAAGAAAAAAAAAAAAAAAAAAAAAAAACACAGCTAAGGTTTTTTAAAGGGCACCTATTATTTCCCCTTTTACAAGATGTAATGCAAGTTTCAGGTGTCCCCAGAATGTGTCTGAAGTTTCAGCTCAAAATAACCCATTTAGATCATTTATATCATTTTGAAAATGCCTATTTCAAATGGAAGCAGCAAATGGAAGTTTTTTTTAAATGCGAATGAGCTGCCACTCATTTTCCAGAATAGAGCTGTGCCTTTACAGTTCGCACCTCTGATACTCTTCTAAAAAGCATCTGTTTGGTTTTGATCATCATGTCTATCATGCTTAAATCATGCGTTTTAAAGCCATACCAGTTTAAACTTCTGATATAGGGTTTACTGAGCACGCACATCCAAAGCACGTGCACAGAAAGCAGCTGTCACACGGCATGCAAGTAATAAACTAGCTGACTCTTTCAAGTTTTATTGCACTTAAACTGTCAAATACTCACAAGTTTGTTAAAAACACACAATTAATAAAAATAAAGAGGTCACAATTATGTCTGTGAAGGTCATGGCGTTACAATTGGTACACTGTTGAAAACAAAACGGCGCACTGTAGGTGGAAACATACAGATTAAGGGGCGGTAATATTATAAAAAAATATCCCCTTCCTACTTCACTGGGGGGCGAAATCTGAGCGGCTCATTTTTTCACATGCTTGCAAAGAGAGGATTTTCTTTGTTCTCGTAAACAAAGTTACTGGGTTCTAGTTTTTCCACGTTTTCTGGGTTGGTAGACGCACTGCTGACCCAATTATAGCACTTACACACAGAAATGGTCAGTTTTTAATGATATGTCCCCTTTAATTCCACTTCTAAAAAAAAAGTGTGAATAAAGAATGTGAATCTTTGTGTTTTTACCTTTAGTTTTGATTTTATTTAATTTATTTGCTGTGTCGAAATTTCCATTATAGCGAGTGTCCTCGTAAACACATTTGGTTAGAGAACAAAAACTGGATGTGTGTCAGTATGTTGCATCAGTGCATTAGATCTTAATGTGACAGCAACCTAGCAAACCTGTCAAATGTTAAATTATGGGACAATAACAATGACATGGTGAAGAGCTTATGTGATCAGCTGCCTGATACAGGTGCATACTGGATAGACCAACAGATCCACTGATCTCACCTCAATGATGTTTTTGGTGAGGGGTTCAGTGATGACTTTTAACAGGTCCGGAGCATCTGCACCGGTCTGGAGGTTAAAGGAATCAATCACAAGTTTGGTGAGCCTGTAGAGGTATCCTGAGGCCACCTCCAGAGGCAACAGCACCAGGACAGACAGCCAGTTAAAGAAGTCATGGACCGTAGCTCCAGCAAATGCCCTGAGGTACACAGAATGAATGACAAAACCCATTTAGATGTTTAACTTGAGTTAATTTAAACTGCATTTTGGAGCTGCTGAACTTTCACTCACATATATTTTGCTTAAAATCTTAAGAAATAAGCGCATTAGCATACGCATGACTCCAATAAGGCTCTCAATAGTTAAATATTACACTGACTTAAAGGAGAAGTCCACTTTCAGAACAATTTACAAATAATTTACTCACCCCTTTGTCATCCAAGATGTACACAGTGCTTAAAAAGCATACAAATTTTAAGTTTTTTGGAAAAAAAATGACTGATTGTTTCGCTAGATAAGCCCCTTCTTCCTCAGCTGGGATCGTTTAGAGCCCTTTGAAGATGCATTTAAACTACATTTTGGAAGTTCAAAATCAGGGCACCAATAAAGTCCATTATATGGAGAAAAATCTTGAAATGCTTTCTTCAAAAACCATAATTTCTTTACGACTGAAGACAAAGACATGAACATCTTGAATGACAAGGGGGTGAGTAATTTATTTGTAAATTGTTGTTCTGTAAGTGGACTTCTTTAAGTTAAACTCAACACAAGCTCTCATAAACAGAAATATATAGGCTAGAAATATATCTTTCAGGAAAGCACTATAGAAATAACATTTCTATAACTTTTCCAGGCCTGGAAATCACAGATAACACTGCTTCATGAAGCTTTGAAACTTTTGTGAATCAATTGTTTCAAAACAGTAATTCAGAGCATGTATCAAACTGCCAAAGTCACGTGATTTTAGTAAACAAGGCTTTATTACTTCATAACTATTTAGAAATTTCAATGGTTTGCCACTGGGGGGCGATGCCCGTGAACCCATGAATCATGCGAGCTGTCCATAAAAACAAACAAAACAGGCCCTGCAAATTAGTATAAAATATTTTTAAAAACCACATATTATACAGACGGTTCATATTTATATGAATGTTTATAGTATATTATTTTTATTGCATTTAATGCATTATACTTCCAATAAAGCATTTGCAGTGAGTTTTGTTGCATTTATACACTTTTGACCACTAGCATGTGGCGTTTCGAGCGCTTTGAAACAGTGAATCATTTGCGGAACAATTGGTTCAATTTATTCAAAGCTTCAAAAAGGTTTGTTTCTCCCATCACTAATCACAGATATTTCTATGTTGTCCATAATTGTGGTAGCCATGTTTTTTGGGTTTACCTGCGAAACTCATTGCGGTCTCCCGCTTGCATTACGGCCACGATGGTGTTTGTCACAGAAGTGCCGATATTAGAACCCATTATGATCGGCACTGCAGACTTCACCTCCAACACTGAAATTTACAGTGAAAAATACATGCAATACAGTGAATGATTTTAAAATAGGTTTCTTATGCTCAACTTAATTTATTTGATTAAAAACACATTTAAAAAAAAAAAACAGTGTGAAATATTATTACAATTTAAAATAATCATTTCCTATTTGAATATACTGTAAAATGTAAATTTATTCCTGTATTAAGGCTGAATTTTCAGCATCATTACTCCAGTCTTCAGTGTCACATGATTATTCAGAAATCAGTGTAATATGTTGATTTGCTGCTTAAGAAACATGTCTGACTATGATTATTGGTAAAAACAGTTGTGCTGCTTCATGTGATACATTTTTTCAAAAGAACAGCATTTATTTGAAGTAGAAATCTTTTGAAATTTTGAAATGTAGCACAAAATATAATACAATTCAATAACAATCGTGATTTAATATGACAGAAACAATTTGAATGAAATCCAAATATACAAATTGCCATTTCAAGGGTCACATCAGGTAGAAGTGCCTTAAGGTAGGGACTGCAACATTTTACAGTGGATACTGATTTCTTTTCACTATGTTATGTTTTAGCTACTGTTGTTTTAAGGCAGTGCTTATCATGAGGGACGAGATATCTGTATGACCATAAGTCTCACACACACACACAGAAACTCACATCCAGACGACACCATGCTGACCACAATGGAGGTGGAAGTGCTTGAGCTTTGAACCAGAACAGTGACCAGGACTCCAATCACCAGGCCAGCCACAGGGTTAGAGAGAATCGCATTGTCCTGGAAGATATCGCCAGCTGCCTTCCCTGAGCACAATGACAAACGCAGCAAACCATGCTATTTGTGTCCACAGCACATCTATTTCTGTACAGAGACAACCACCCTCTATTACAGATTAACCATGTTAAACTGATGAACGCTATGATAAGATCCCATTTGTTTGAAGTACATCACTGTTAACCCACAAAAGGTCAGCCATTTATCAACACATTTTCTCTTTGACCTATATAGTTTCTAGCTGGTATAAAATAGGATTCCTTGTATGTTTCGATGGTTGACTATTTTGATAGTATAGAGTTCTGGAGCACTACTACTACTAATAAAAATACTACTACTAGATGCTAGTGTGGTTTTACCAGCATAGTTAAAAAAATAAAATGTCAGCAAACTTTCAATCAAAGAGCTGCAGGATGCCATAAAAGTATTTAAAGTCATAAATTATTATTATTAAAACAATCAAACTCTAATCTCTAATCTAAACTCTAAACTCCTCAATAACTCTTTTTCACTGAGAAACAAAGTTTCTGAAACGCTTGGAATCACAAAATCAGTCATTGTTAATTTGGTATATCAATATGTTAATGTATACTTCCATTTGTTAATAAAAAAAACAAGTAGCCTTTAAATTTTTAATATAATCTCTTTTTCCATCCATGAGACATGATACTGATAGTGAGACCATAAAGTTAAGAGTTTATCAACTTGTAGAGCAATAAAAATGATTAAATGGCAGTGTACTGTAATGCCACAAACAGGCAGTGAGTTCACATGGATTTCAAATGGCAAAACAAAATGAAGACAAACATTTCTTTATGTAGGCCTATACTGCAAACAAATAATAATAATTAAAGCTGCAAGCAGCGTTAAAAGGGCCCTCGCAACCGGGCTCACTGCCACCCGGTGGCTTTAGGAAAACAGCAAACGGTGCGCAATATGCATTTAAAGTAATAAATATAGGAGGAATATGTCAAAGTCATTTATATGTGCCAAAATTCCTGCTGCCAGCTGGTGGTGCTATAACTATAACAGAATATTAGAGTTATAACAGCTTCCTGTTTCACAGCGAAATATCAAAGTTTGTCAGGCCGCCTTCAATGAAAACTCAAGATCTTCACAACTTAAAATCACAAAGGGCTTTAGATTAGACTGACCAAATTTGGTGTTGATCTGTTTAAATCTCTAGGAGGAGTTGGTTTAAAAATGCCTGAAAATGGCAAAAACAGCACAAAAATTGCTGAGAAAATTCAAAATAGCCGGACTTCGTACCGGAGGACTTTTTTTGTATGTATTGGTGTGTTATACGTGTCTACCGAATTTCATACACGTTTGTAAAACCTAGCTGGAGGGGCACTTTGTTGAAATTTTATAGGTGGCGCTCTGGAGCCATTTTGCCACCCCCACTTCTGAAACCCATATCAGATGTCAATTTTTACCACTTTTGGCACATGTGCAAAGTTTTAGGAGTTTGAGCATGTTTAGGCCCTCAAAAATGTGATTCATTTTGGAGAAGAAGAAGAAACTGAGCAATTCCAACAGGGTCCTCGCATCATCGGTGCCCGGGCCCTAATAAATACCTTAAACTATATTGCACAGCAGGCCTCAGCCTTGCTTGTGGGAAAGGAAAATGGGGGAGGGGGGAGGGGGGAGGGGGGGAGGGGGTCTCACTTTACCAGTAATGTCTAAAAAAATCTCGGGGTTGGTCAGAAGAGGGCCTCATGTTATAGTGTCTTCCCAGTAGGCTACTTAGTAGTTCTTAACCTTTGCTTTTGATTAAAGTAAAACATATCCAGAGTTTTCCATAAATATTCATTGTTAGGTTATGTAGCATTTTGGATACTTTTTAAAAGAGCATGAATAAGTGCAATTTCCAAAAGTCACCCACTTTACCAAAAGTCCTATTCACATTATAATAGCCGTTTTGTTTAGCACAATTCTACAGCTCTAAATAATAATAAGAAGAAAAAGAACAAGAACAACAACTATTTTAATGAAGAAATTCGAAAAGTTCAAAGAAAGTTAAAGAAAGTTTACTGCACCTCCTACAAGCTGGAAAGCGGAGCTCAGGATGTCCAGAGAGCAGACGAATATGTAGAGCAAACACAGCAGAAGAATAAACTTCACGATGGACCTGAGAACGCGCAGAACTTTCCCCTTCGTGTCGAGCTCTGCGGAACAAACACAGACAAAGAGTGTGACGTGCGGGAGTTCAGCTCACGTCCCGCGGTTCATTCGCACTGCTCTTCTTACCTGACCACTTCAACCCGGTGTCCTGGAGCTCGGGCAGGTCCCATGGGTCCACCTCTTTCTTCGGCTCTGATTCTGATATTTCGGATACCGACACCGATTCAGATTCGGATTCGGCCGCATCTTTGCGCGCTAGCTCTGCGTCTGTGAAAGGAAAGCCACGAGTCTGAGGACAGAGAGTAACCAGGAACAAGGGAAGAAAGGAAGTGCGCCTCTGTGTGGACGTGGATTTATACGGGGCACTTACCGAGTTCCGGCCGCGGCTTGTCGGGATGAGTTTGAGGCAGAGGCGACATTGCCTTCGGTCACAACAAAGATACAAATAACATGTTAGAATTCAGCCATTTCACAAGTAACATTTTCTTTCATGAAGTGTATTCACGTTTGATCCACTTGCATTCTTTGTCTTTGAGCGTCCCAAATGTTTGTTAAAATCATGGCTAAAAGTTTGGAAATACTAAACTTGTATGCTAAGTCAAAAAATCTTTTTTATTTTTCTATGAAAGCACTAGTGTCCCGAAAGTTTGTTAAAATCATGGCTAAAAGTTTGGAAATATCAAACTTGTACGCTAAGCCAAACATCTTTTTATTTTTCTTTGAAAGCACGCAGTGTTTAAAAACAATGAACACTAAAGTAAAAAAGTAAATAAAAATACACATAAAAAGGTTGTTTGTCATTTAAAATAATGTTTCTGATATCATTGTGATATCATCAGATGATGTTGATTAAAAACAATTTAAAATAAACAAATGTAAAGTGAAGTAAAAATACAAGTAAAAAAGTGATTTGTTTCTCACTTAACAAGCAGTGATTAAAAGCAATCAACAGTGTAATTTAAAAACTGGAAACTTAAAGGAAAAAAGTCTTTCTTACAAAGCAATGTTTAAAACAATGTACAGTTTCAAGTAAAAAAAAGTGAATGTAAATAAAAATGTCAAATGTAAAAAGCAGTGATTAAAAACAAAGTTTAAAGTAAAACTTTTTTTTTTCTTTCTTTCTTTCTTTCAGATTTTTCGGCTCACCTGTGGTGGTTGAGTTGAATAGCTCATGTGTTAAAATCTCACAAATGCTCACAGATTCTTTGTGTTTACTTATAGAAACAGTGAGCAATGACCAATCTGTCAGCAAATGACTTATACATCAAGATTCAGCCGTTTCCACCACAGTTAAGCAACAGTGTGATGAGAGATAAACTTGTGCACTCCCTGACACTCATGATCTAAACTCATCGGCACCGATCACATCCTAGACCACAACACTACACTACCTAGAAAATAAAAAAAAAAGCACCTTAAGAGCTTTAACTATTTCTCTTAGAGATACAAAAACATTTTAAATGTATCAGTTAATACCAAGCATGCTTTGCCAAGCACTTAGCAGCATTTTATTAGAGTGATTGTCCTACCTGTCCTGTCCTGTGCAGTGTGTGTGAGTGTGTCTGATGTTAGTCCAGTTACTGTACCTGTCGAGGAGGCGCAGGTGTCTTATATACACCTGCAGCAGGACGGTCCTTCGTGTGTCACTGATCTAAAGTCCGGAGCGGGTGGTACTACGCTTCACCTCACTCACACCACACGTAGCCTTAAATACAGGCTAATTATCAGCTCAAACTAAATGATATAACCTCTAAATAACACACAAAGTATCCTGATACTGTAGGATCTTGCATGTGGAGAAAAGAAGCTTTGCAAAATGCATCTTGAATTTTTTTGTCTGCATCAGTAAAACATTTAAAGTATCTATTCTATTCTATTCTATTCTATTCTAGCAGAATATGAAGTTCTCATACAGTATCATGATGTTTCCATAGCTTATTCTGTCACGGTCAAAGTCTGCCCTCTATTGAAAACAAAAGTATATTACAGCTGAAAGGCCACCATAGTCGCTAGAAGACAAGACAAATGTGTGCATCACTACATCTTAAACTGGTTTGTTATACAGTACGTGTACAACAACAGCATCTTATTGACATCATGCTTAAAGACATCTTGCTTTTTTTTGAGCATTTTAAAGTGATGTTCAATGATTGACAGTGATGTTTGTCAGTATGAGCGAGCTGCAGTCCCTCCCATCCCGTTCTAAATGCAGCATTTGGAGTCAAAGGTGAGGATCAAGTATATACATGTACACAACTCTCTAACACATTTATATCACAACAGTACTTTGGACAATCTGCCACATCACGTAAGATTATTTCTCTTTGATACTGATCTAGAAAATAATAAACTACCAGACTGGTCTGGTAATACTTAGTATATATATATTATTTTTGGTATTTATAGTATTTAAAAGTATGTAGTATATATATTCTGTAGATAGTAAGACAATTAATCATTTTACAGTAAATAACTAATAATAATATTTGATACATAAATGAGCAAAAAAAGATAATTAAAGTGCATATAATATGCAAACAGTGATCATGCATTTAAACAGAACTGCAAAATTGAATACTTACAAAAAGTAATCTTTAAAGTGTCACAGAATTTACTTTAAGTTTTATTTGCAGAAAATAATTTCATTTTGTTTTTCTGCTAAAATCTTTTTTTTTTTTAATAGATATTTTTCCAAAACCCATAGGTAGAAAAAGAAAGTGTATCTATTTCAGATTTTATTAATCAGTACAATTATATATAGAGTAAGTTTTAATTTTAAAAGAAAAGAAAAAAAGAAAAGAAAATTGGTCCCACTCTATATTAGGTGGCCTTAACTACTATGTACTTACATTTAAATTAATCATTTGATACAATGCACTTATTGTGTACATACATGTTTTTACATTGTACTTACATTTAAAAAAATACCTGCATGTAATTACATTTATAATTAATTTCTATAATTACATGTATAATTACATTGTTGTAACCATCCCTTACACGTAACTCACACTTTAACCTACCCATACCACCAAACCTGTCCCTAACCTTACCCGTATCCTACCTCAATAGCAGCAAAAGTATTTTGCAATACAATATCAACACAATAAATACATTGTACTTATTTTTTGATGTAAGTAAGGCCACCTAATATAAAGCAGGACCAGAAATTTCAATTATTTATTATTGTTCCTTGTTTAACCAGGAAATCCTGGCTCAAAATGGTTGCAACAATAAATTGTTTACAATCTCACTAAATAATACAAGAGAAAATACACAACGTAGAAGTCATTTAAAACAATTGCAATTCTCTTTCATAACTGCTTCCAATATAGATTTAAAAAAATATATATAAATAAATAAGGAAAAACTGAAAAACAGAAAACAAATAAAAAGAAAGAAAGAAAAAGCTCATGATGGAAACAGTTAAATATTTGTTGTAACTTTTATTGCAAATGTGGTCAAACTGTTACAAAAATAAAATAATTATACATACAGAATACATCACGAACATATTTGTACTGCTTTCATATTATCTTACGGTGAAAATACTAATACTAAAAATACTAAAGTCACACATTTTAATTATGTAAGATATATTTCGAAGATGTTGATAGAGCATTTGATTATAAAAATGAACAGTTACAACAAATTATTACAATAAATACTTACAAACACAAAAGGTATAACGTCATACAGCTATTTTTTGGTGAAGCTCTAGGTTTATTATTAATTATCAACTTTCTCAGCTGCATTGCTTATTTTATCTTTATGATATCAGATAAAAATGTCATATGAAAGTAAAAGGCACGTACTATACTACTCTGACTAGCTAAAAATTAAAAGTAATAAACACTGTTTGTTGTTTTCACCCCCACAGTAAAATAATCCAGATAACAGCTTAATTAGCTTATCTGCAGGTTCACTAAGTTTGTGTGGTTAAACTCTTGAACCTAAAGAGAGTAGATGATATAATATGTCACGATCTTACTCTAACAAGGTGAAAGGTTGATGCACATAAAGCTTAAAGCTTTAAATGCTTAAGAAAGCCCCCCCCCCCAGTATTCAGATATTTTCCTTGTTATGTTTCAGGCACGCATGCACTCTAAATATAAACATGACCACTAAATGAACTATTTTTCATTTTATAAAAACAGCTGAATTTTAGTCTTAAAACAGTTTAATATTTTTTTTTTCTTTGTAGTAGTACATATTTAAGTCACAATTATTGGTGTTTGCTAGGGCAATAATCACTACACTGCATCAAAACAAAAACAATGTCCTGGCAGAAAATGAACGATAACTTAAATTTACACTTCTTTCATCTCCTAAAATAAACAAATAAACAAACTTAAGCAAACCACAATGCAATGTGTAATTCAAAATATGATACGTGTAAGAAACCAATACAGAAAATTTCTTCAAATTAACAAAGTACTCGGGTCTTATTTGCTGATTTGCCAGTATGACTGTATTACTGTTGCTCTATATTTTAGATATTGAGTATTTATCTTAGGCGTAACTCATTTGACATTGTGATTTTAGCATGAATAATACCTCAGATCATGCGGCTTGTTCAGGAGGGGTGTGCTCATACTTTTCTGAGTAATCAGAATTTTATTGGTCATGGTGAGCTATAAAATGGACAATAAAAAAAAAGTCCCCATGTACTTTAACTGAAGAAGGAGCCCGATCCATATAGACATCAGAATATTACAGAGACAGGCTTGCAATTGTGACAAACAAACAAACAAATAAAATAAATAAATAGATGTGAGTTTATTAGTGCTGTCAATCATAAAAAAAAAGAAAAAAAAAATAGAAAAACTAATTAATTTCACATTTTTCTGAAACTAATCATGATTAATCCCACCTAACATCAAGGTTTTTAAATATACATTTATATTCCAATAATTTCACATTCAATCTTCAAATTAATGTTGAAATAACATAAGGACAGTATGTGTTTAATATTTGTTTAATGTCATCTTTTTTTATGACTCAAGATGAGTATCACTGATACCAATGCTGCTAATTTTGAAATTAGTTTTTTTTTCCATTGACTATAGCCATTCAACATTACAGTATAATTGACAGCTATCAGATTTAACATTTATTAGACTTTTAAAAATAACAAAAAACTTAAAACAACCTTTACATAAACCCATTTACCTGTGCCCTTTAGCAAGTAAATATACAGAAATCAAATAAAGTTATCAAACACTACATACCAAATTAAATATAGATGAATCCTTAAAGCTACAAAAGTTTTCCTCTTTTTTCTTTTGTTCTTTAATTAACAAACATCACAGCAGCTGGGTTGTTAGCTTATTTGGCTGCTATTACTTTAAGAGTTGCCGCTGCTGAACGTGGCGCAGATCTGACCAATAGGGTCTGGCTGCAGGCATGCATTTTTGACCTGCAGTCTTTTTTATTTATTTATTTATTTATTTTTTTATTTTTTTTTATTTAATCTCTCCACATTTTACAACAGTAGCCAGGTGGTGAAGACAAGAAAAAATAAACTAAATTACAATGCCACTGGCAATCGCCACTTGCACTTTCTGCTACTTGCGACACGATGCAATCCACACAAATCGTGCGTGTTGGCAATGGAGACAAGACGCTGTGGTGGTTAAACGATTAAAACTAATTTAATAGCATAGCATACAGGGTCGTGCATGTCATCTGTAGGAGATAAAGACAAGACCCGCAAATCCATGGCCACAGAACAGCTGAATATGAACTCAAAGTCTCTCCTTAAGCGTTTTCCTCCCGTAGAAAATCATTAACACTTAATATGGCTCAATGTGTAAAGATAGTGCTATTAAAAGATCAAATTCGATATACAGTTTATTAATATAATGTATATGCAGGCTATATAGTGTTTTCCTCCGCAAAACGTGGCATAATGTGGCATAACGGATTAAGATGATAAAGACTAAATTCAGTATGCTCCTTATCATTATTAAAACAACTACACACAAGCAGCTGAGCCCAGAATAAACGCAACACCGTGTATATTTGCGTTTTCCCATATAGAATAATCTCTACAGCCCTTCTATATCATTGTGTTTTATTTATATTGATTTTCTACGGGGGGAAACGTCTAACGCATTGCGTTCTGGGCACGTCTGCTTGCCTGTACAGAGTTGATCCTTTTAATATCACAATGCATTTCTTATTGCGCGTTCAAATCTGCTGGTATATAGTTTGTCAACAATAAGGTTTATACTGAATTTGGTCTTTATCATCTTAGCCTGTTTTGCCACATTAAGCGCTTGCTGCCCACACAGCAAACTAACATAAATTCAACATAGAATCGATGTTTCTCGTGGCGTCGAAACGACGTTGATCTCTGACGTCGGTCCGTACGTCGTTTTGCTCATCGGGGTAATGTTGAACCAACGTCAGGCACGCCATTCAAAACTAACGTAAAATCGACGCAATTGGTTCACTTACCCAACGTTGAATCGACGTTGATTTTCAGATGGTTGAAACGACGTCATAGAATCAACACATATTCAACATAAAATCGATCTAATGGGTTGGCTTACCAACGTTGAAACGATGTTGATTACAGTTGGGTAAAACGACCTTATACAGTCTTCTGCTTGTTTCTCACATACTTAATACTAGATAAATTAGCCTGTATATGTAATAATTTATTAAACACACATCAAATTCAGTCATAATTTATTTATTATTTACACAAAATACACAAATACATGTTTAGAGCACATCTTCTATACAAGACTAACATAGAAAATGCATTGACAATACACAATAATCAAATACACACAAATAAATTAAATGACACAAAGTAAACACACAAAGTAAATTATAGGCCAATAAAAAGTGTTTCAAGTTACAAATTAAATGCTATATTCACTTCAGAATAGAAATGTCATGTTATTTTGTACCAAATGTATTTGACTTATTTTCAGTGGGGCACAAAAGATGTAAGGCAGAACATTAAGAGACTGACAGTCACCATTCACTGTCATTGCTGCTTTTCTATAAAATTACAGAGACTATGCCACTCTCTCCTTTTGTGTTCCACAAAATACGGCTGAAAAGATAATTTATAAAGAATTCTTACCCTTGAAAACATAAGACAGAGGTACATAGCAGATCAGTCAGTTTTCCTTTGCAATTAAAACTTAAGTTCCTTGTGATATAAGGGGTGAGAACTAATCAGGTCAGGTTTAAAAAACATGATGATGTAACCTGCCATTTTAATATCAGTCATAGAGAAAGTTAATTTCTTTACCATTTTCACTCCCTAAAAGTTCTACATGTTTTTCTTTTAGACGTATAATCATAAGTTTTGATAAGTTTGCATCCCTAAATTTTCAGTTGTTTATGTCCCTTTGTTATATTTGTATGTGGTATTTTTGTAGCCAAACTGAACACCTGTGACAGTGGAATTTGTATTTGTAGAGAATATATCAGTAAAGTCATAAAGAAAATGTTTTAGGTGTTGCGAACTTTTATTTCGTTTCTTTCTCTCACACACACAACAAAACCTTCTCAAAATGCAGGTGCAAAAATCCTGTTCCACAAATCACAAATTAAGAAATTCACAGGCCCAGTTATACCAGATTTATGCAGGGCTATATTTAATTTTTCCAGAATATTCTGTTATATTAATTTCGTCATATAATTTCATTATTTTTTTTCCAAAAATGTGTGTTCATTAGAACTATACATATTTACAGACTTTATTAGAATTTAACATAGAGTCTAGCATTTACCCACTGTATTCTGTTCTATTCTGATTGATCCAAATTATTAAAATAAATAAATACTTGCTGTGTGTACTGTGGTAGTAGTAGTGGGTCAAAGGCTACATGATATGTTTATCACTGGATAGAGCGCAAGTGTGTGAGTGGGATGTCACATACTGATTTGTCCTGTGAGATATCAGTTCTCATTTACGGTCTTGGTCGGAATTTTTAGCACCCTTAGTAAATATGATCAAAGAAGCCTGTAAAAATAAATCTGTATAGTTTAAAATGTCACAAATCTGCCTTGAAGATGTGTGTCTATATTTTTTAAATGCAAGGCAAGGATCTTTTATCAAAAAGGATTAACAATGCAGTTTTATTTTCACAGGCTTCATATTTACCAAGGGTGCCAATAATTCTGACTACGACTGTATATGCAAATGTGCAAAATTTGTTCATGACTTTTTTTTTTTTATTCAACTGTGAGTGTTTTGCCCCTCATTCACCGCAGCAACTCTAGCCTAACTGTGAGCATATAAATTTTGTAATTTGTGAATTGCAGAATAGGATTTGTGCACCTGAGAATTTCGAAAGGTATAGCTATTGTTTTGTGTTTATAAGAGAGAGAGTACAAAAAAAATAGTATTCTCTGTTGCTTCAAATTTACTGATACGCATGTGTGACTGTTCTTTATAACTACAAATTCCACTGTCACAGGTGCTCAGTTTTACTATAATAATACCTTCATAGAATATGGTAGTAGTGTTTTTTTTTTATTTTTTCATACAATGAAGGGGGGTCCAGCAACTGTTTGTTTACCAGTATTGTTTCAACTATATTTTTTGCGTTCAACAGCAGAAGGAAACTCATACAGGTTTAGAACAACAACAGAATTTGTGTGAACTATTCCTCTAAAGCAGCCTAAATGCTGTTACCGTTTGTGTCAAACATTAGAAAGAAATCACTGTCCTTTACTAAATCACTGAATTACGTTTTTTCCCCCGTTCTATTCTAAGTAGTGACTGTTTACTTGTCTTCAGTAAGCCTGTTTTTATTAGGTTTTTTTTTTTGCACTATGATATTTTAATGCAAAAAAAAAAAATGTATGGGATAAAAATCCCATTTAAAGATTGTATATATGACGAGTTCAGATGCAAAAGCCTCTAAATCCATTTAGCATTTCTTTCTGGCTATTTTGTATAGATTTCTATGTAAGTACTGGTACTTCTGATTGGGCTGAGGCTGGAATTTAGCAAGTTTGAAATAACTTTTTTTGCATGTTTTTTGCAACTTTTTTTGCATGGTTTTGCATGAACTCTTCATATATATATATATATATATATATATATATATATATATATATATATATATATATAATTATTGTGATGGGGGGCCCTACAGTAAGTCGGGGCCCAGTGAGGTCTTAATGCGGCCCTGCTTGCACGACCCTGTACGTTACGCTATTAAATTAGTTTTAATCGTTTAGCCACCACAGTGTCTTGTCTCCATTGCCAACACGCACGATTTGTGTGGATTGCAAGTGACGTTACGGGTAGTAGAGTGCAAGTGGCGATTGTGAGTGACATTGTAATTTAGTTTATTTTTTCTTGTATTCACCACCTGGCTACTGTTGTAAAATGTTGAGAGATTCAATACAAAATAAATAAATAAAATAAAAATAAAATAGACTGCAAGTCACTTGCGTAAGTGCGGTCGTTTGAGAGTGCAGGTCTAAAAAAGTAAATACATGTCTGCACGCATGTTCGTCGTTTCTTTTGTGCTTTGATATTAAATGATACAGACTGCAGCATGCTGCCGCATTCGTGCATACAATTGAAGTGCGCGTACTACGAGCATAGTATAACGTCTATCCTTTTACTGACAAATGACCTGACAACATCTCATCTGACCACAGTTGTTCTACTGAAGCTCGTCACCTGTGATTTTCCAGCGCTCGTTTGACTTGCGCCTGGCACTGAAATGAAGTTGGAGTGCGCGTATCGGGGTATAAAATACGTCGTCAGATTTTAAATGAAAGGAATATTGCCGCTTTCCTTACACACCAGTGCATTAAAGTGCTCCTATTATGCCTTTTCAAATATGACCATTCATGCAGTGTGTCATGTAGCTGTATGTGAACATAAACTATCTACAAAGTTGTGAAGCTGACAGTGCACCATAAATAAAGTTATTGTCTATCAAAATAAATAAATAAATAAATAAAAGAGTCGGTTCACCATTGCCTGAACGAGTCGTCAGGAATTCTAATCTTTTTCTGTTACGGCCACATGTCATGAAGTAACACATTTGCATAATGTCTGCCCACGTTCTACATCGCGAACAACTTGCCCGCCCACAAGCACAGTAAAATTGTGCTTTATGTGCTTTATCAATACGTTTCTGCGTTGGGTTGACGTATATACTATGGCAGTTTGGCTGTTGTTGTTTACCACTAGAGTAACGGTGATGGGCGTTCCATGTTTGAAATTCGCTGCACGCAGTAACGTTAAACCAATCACAAAAGACTGGGTCATCGGACCAATCACCGCAGATTAGTGTCACGCAAAGGAGTGGTTTGGACAAATGATTCGTTTTAATGAACCGTTTGGGAGTCTTGAGCAAATAAGGTAAAAATAAATGCATATTATAAGACAATGAAAGTGTGTTTTGACCGTGCATGCATGTCAGCTTGTTGATGGGGACTCCCAAAACCAAAATATGAACCTTTTATAATCCATAATAGGGGCACTTTAACAATCTCACAAACACCAGTGTGTATTTAACAAATGTATTTTTTTTTATGTGGTTGAAAAACTCAATCGTTGCGATATAGGCTAAAAGCACTGAGCGCGTCTAGCAGCAGCTGTGAGTGGTGCGGCTCCGCCCCTGCGTTAACTGCGTTAAATATTTGAATGCCGTTAAACTGGAAAAATGAATCGCCTGTGTTAATACTGTAATTTTGACAGCACTAATAAAGATTAATTTGACTGATAGTATGATTTTTTATTATGATTATTATTTTAATTCTTCAACATTTCTATAGATATCACAATATATAGCTTGTTAATAACATAGAGCTATTCAATGTTATTTGTGTTAGCTCAGGTACGAATGTTAACAGATACAACTTTTAATTTTAATAGTGTGTTAGTGAATTCTGAAATTATATTAAAGGAGAAGTTCACTTCCTGAACAAAAATGTACAGATAATTTACTCACCCCTTGTCATCCAAGATGTTCATGTCTTTCTTTCTTCAGTCGATAAGAAATTATGTTTCTTCAGGAAAAAATTCAGGAATTATTTCCATGTAATGGACTTCAATGGTGCCCTCAAGTTTGAAGTTTAAATGCAGTTTAAATGCAGCTTCAAATGGCTCTAAACGATCCCAGGCAAGGAAGAAGGATCTTATCCAGCAGAACAACAAATCAAAACAAATTGACAATTTATATACTTTTTAACCTCAAATGCTCATCTTTTCTAAGTCTGCGTGAACTCTGTTTTCTTTTTTTTTTTTTTCGGTTCAATATGGTCGAGACAGTTTGGGTATGTTGAAAAACTCCCATCTTGTTTTCTTCACCCTCTTCAAAATCGCCCTACATCACTGCAGAAGTACTGACCCAGTGAACATGCAAAAAACAACAAATGGCCTTTACAAAAAAATGGTAAAACAGCACTGTAGGACGATTTTGACGTTGAAGAACACGAGACGGGAGTTTTTCGACATACCCTAACTGTATTGACCCAGATTACACAGACGAGACAAGACCAGCATTTGATGTTAAAAAGTATATAAATTGTCAATTTGTTTAGAAAATGACCGATCGTTTCGCTAGGTAAGACCCTTCTTCCTCGGCTGGGATCATTTAGAGCCCTATGAAGCTGCATTTTGGAAGTTCAAACTTGGGGGCACCACTGAAGTCCACTATATGGAGAAAATTACTGAAATGTTTTCCTCAAGAAACATAATTTGTTATTGACTGAAGACAGAAAGACATGAACATCTTGGATGACAAGGGGGTAAGTAAATTATCTGTAAATTTTTGTTCTGTAAGTGGATAATAAATCAACGCTTTAAAAGTACTTTGTATTGAACTTTTGTGCTGTATTTTCTGTTTGCAATTTGACATACAGATTTTTCCCACCCTGTTTTATCTAGGCCCACCCACTTAAACATTTTTGACCTCGCCCCTGTCACGAACCCACTAAGAGGTCAGCCAGTTCTTTGGGAATTTGCCACTGGCTCTGATATCTCTATAGTGGTTAAATGTGAGATACAATTTGTTGTGGATAAATATAATTGGCAATCTTTGATCTCATTAATCTATTATTTGTTCCAGAGCAAATAGTTTTAGCAGAGGGCAAAGTCCTATAACTTTATATTTTTATATTACCTTAATGATGTATCAGAGCGCTGCCTTTGTACTTGACTCAACTGCTTAGCAGTAAAAGTTCTGCACACAAAAAGCTTTATTTTTTTGTTTTATAAATTTTTATTTTTAACACTCCATGGTTGTTTCTTATATGTTTACACACTTGCGTCGTTGAACTGTTGTGTAAACACAATATCACATCTGTAGACGTGTGATATCACTATATAATATATCAGCATGTCTGTAATTATATGTGGCTTTGGGCCTACAGCCAAATCACAGCCATGCTGATATGGAGCGATATCACACGGCTACAAGTGTGATATTGCTCAAATAAATAAATAAATAATTGTTTGTATTTTATACACACACACACACACACACACACACACACACACACACACACACATTTAAATTTATATATCAAATAACAAATAACATAACATTTGTATATCAAAAACAGAACTTTTTAGAAAGTTCTAAGATCTGACTGAAGAGTCAAGTACAATAACAATTATGTCATTATACCGGAATTCTTTTTCAAGATTTTAAAATGCTTGATTGCACCAGATTTCCTGTAAGCTTGTACTGTCAGCACGTCCTCCGGATCTACAGAAATGGATGGCTACAAAAATAAAATAATAAAAGCATAGAAAAATGTACTAAAATGTACATATATCCTCGACTTAATAGACAGCATGTTTACAGATACATGTTTACAGATGATTGGTTTGGAAAACTTGGTATGGAGTAAACGAAATCTTTCTGTAAGAAAACCCTTGACCCGTGAAACAAAATATCTCTGCCCACACAGTCATAAAAAGATAACTCTATGAAATGCAGAATTCAGCAAACATGATTGCTGGCTGCTCACTGCTGGTCCTTGTGTCACGAATTCTTGAAATTAAAAGTCATTGGTGACTGGATTAAAATAATTTCTTTGATTAGCACTGAAAGAGAGTGTGTGGATGTTGTGTGTTTGAGACGCTGAACAATGCAGTGATTCCGTAAACTATCATGTGTTCGCTGAACAAAACATGTAACCTTAGATTATTCAAGGGAGTTTACCTGTAATAAATGTACTATAAGTCACTTAGGGTAAGTTGTTTGTGTATATTAGTGTTTAGATAAATCATTGAAATGCTTTATAGAAAACTTGTTGATCATTCCTGTTCTGCTGAACCCACTGAACTCTGTTAATTTAAAAATGAATATTGTTGACGTAATTGAAGACAGTATTTCTATGAAAAATATACCTATCTACCCTTGTAAAAAATTGCACTTTGTATTGAATGTGCACTTGTAATGTACTTGAAATCATAAACATATTTTTAAAATACTGTACTTGCAGATAATATAATAAAAAAAAAAGTACTTAAAGAGAGTTCACTTTGGGGCAGTTTCCTGGACAGGATTAAGCCTAGTCCTAGACTAAAATGGCCCTTTAAACCAGACCAACAGAACTTGAAGTTAGATTTAGTTAGTTAGATTTTTATGATTTTTAAATTTATTTGTACTTTTTTTTTTTTTTTTTTTTTTTTTTCGAAAGATCAAAAGGATAAACAATACGGATTTATTTTCAAAACCTTGATCATACTTTTTTGTAATATAATTCTGACTCTCTCTCCCTCTCTCTTTCTCCTTTCTCACTCTCTCTCTCTAAAACAGCTGCTTTATGGATAATACAATAATAAATAATAATAATAAAAAAAAATAATAAATAATATATATATATATATAAAAAAATAAAAAAATATATAAAAAAATATATATATATATATATATAAAAAAAAAAAAGGTTCATCAAGCTGAGAAGATTCTAAATAACCATCTTTTCTTGAGTTCACTTCTAAATATCTTCTAAATAACCATCTTTTTTTGAGTGCACTTTAAATGTGTTGTATACACATTTAATATTCAGCATAAATTCACAGTTTCACTATGGCAACTGTTGTCCAGTTAGAGAAGAGAAAAAATGTATAGAAATATTTCTGAAAAAAAGATGCTTAATATAGTAAGAGTGTTTCAAAGTGAATATTACCAGATTGCTGTCACACCTTCACATCACATAGAATTTTTTTATTTATTTGCACTGTTCCTCCCTACATTGTTTGTTGTCATAATTACTGATTTGATTTGGCCATTTAGTTCAGGTGTGTGTGCCTTATCTTTGTTTGCCCTTGTGTTTAAGTTTTTTTTTAACCCTGTGTGTCTTTGTGCGTGTTTACACACAGCTAGTTGTGACAGTAGACCCGGCCAAGAAAGTGATAAGCAGCATTTTTTTACACCCCTCCCCTTCTGCACTGTGGACCACTTTACAGCAGTAAAACCATTATGCCTTGAGCAGAAGGACTGATTCCTTGAGGAACATTTGGAGAGCTCCTCAGCCTCGTGCTTGCAACATCAGTCCCGAACAACTGGCTCTGCAGTTTCCTGCATGCAGCCCTCAACACCGCCACCAGAGTGCAGCTGTCCAGGGAAGGCCCTTGAGGGAGCTTCGCTGAAAATGTAGAGTGGGTACTGATGTCCTGTGATTTGCCACTCACAGTGGACATCGCCAACAACAACACCAGCCCCACTCTACACAGACCAAGTGTCCAGCCACTCACCACCTCACTGCGAGTCTGAGCCCACCACAAATGGACAGAGCGTCTCAGCCCCGACATCAGAGCAATTGCCAGGAGAAGCAACCAAGCCTGACATCATCAGCGAGCCAGAGGGGACGCTGTCCGAACAGGTAGGCGTGTCTCAATCTGAGGGGATAGATGCGCGTCCCGCCCACCCTCCCGCCACTGAGAGTGAGTGCTTGCTTTTTCAGTTTGGAGAGTTAAAGACTTTGCTTCCTCTGAACCCGCTAGATTCTGTTTATTTGTCTGACTCGCTGGTCCTACTCAACCTCGGACAACCTTCAAGTCTGCAGTGGAGGTGTGGCGAAGTCCGACCTAGGTGGAGTGGACTGACCGAGGGATTCCGGTAAGGCCGAATAGTCGATGGTCCATGCCTGAACCGAGGGTAGAAGGAGCCTCCTCTCCAAACTGCCTTAAGACAGCGGTTTTCAATTCCAGTCCTTCCAATCCCCAGCTCTCATATTTGTCATGTCTCTTTTGTTTAACACACCTGATTCAAATAACCAGCTTGTTAGAAGAGAGCTCCATGCATGGACTGTGTTCAGATTGACACAGTGTCCCTAAGGAACATTCACTAAGGAACATTTATTCACGGATATTCTGTGAAGTCCACTTTGCAGGGCACTTATGGTCGAATAGAACAAATGTCTGAAGTGATAAGAGATACATACAAAATGTGCAGAGCTGATGGTCGTGAGGACTGGAATTGAGAAATGATTTTGTGCATTTCTTCAGTTTCCTCAGCCCTCAGCCACTCCTGCTGTCCAGTCATCTCCATCCCCCGTCAATCCCTGACTCTTGCTGGGAGTCTTCGTCTCCTGGACCTGAGGAGCCCATGGCTCCACCTCCGGCCTTGAAAGGCTCTACTCCACCTCGTCCCACTGTCCAGAATCCTGTACCTGCACTCCTCCCGCCCTTGATTCCTGTGTGGACCACTGGCCATTCGGCCTCGCTGGGCTTCTCCGGTCAGTCGGCTCCACCTGGGTCAGACTTTGCCATGTCTCCGCTGTGGACTTTTGGGCCGTCCGCCGCTCTCCAACTCTCCAACCTTTTGCCTACGCCCCACTCCACCCTCCCTCAGGCTCCACCTCCTTCCTCAGTCTCGCCCTCTGGCTTCTGGATCCCCACCTACATCTTGGGCTCTTGACCACCTGGATCCTTGGCGTCTATCTCCACTGCCACCATGCCTCCGACCATCCCCACTGTGGCATGGAGTGCCATGGAGCACAATCCTGGCAGTGTCCTGGGTTTCTTTCCGCTCTCTCCTGCTCAAGGCTCCTCTTTGGCTCTCACCACTGTCATCACCTCCCTGGACTGTTTGTTTATGCCTCCTCCCGGTCGTCCTTCCTTAGGGTTGGGTATCGTTAGAATTTGATCAGTTCCGATTCCGATTCCGATTCCACTTATTGATTCCGTTTCTTTTCGATTCCCAGTTTCGATTCCAATGTGAATAAAAGATGATATCAAGCATATTTTTTCTGTTTCTTTTTTGCTAAACATTTAGTTGCAGCTGAATACCATGAACAAAAATCAACAGGCTACGTAAAAAGATTCACTTAAGAGCTGTTTGCAAAAGAGAGCTGCGTGATTCTGGATAAATTGGGTTGTTGTTGTTGTTGTTTTTAAATGCAAGTTGTGGTTCTCTTACGATTCTGAAGAAAAAAAAAAAAACATTAGACAAATAAACAAAATCACATGTAGGCCTACTTTATAGGTGAATGATTCAGTGATTCACTCAAGATTTACTTGGTTCATTACTGGATAAATCAGTGTTTTTGAATGAATGGTCAAAGACCAAATAAATTATTAGCAGAATAAATTAAAAGAATAAATTATTAACAGCCCCCTTTCACCATCTACTGGCATAACAACGTAATCAATAAATCTTTAACGTTATTTGGAATGTCAAATTAACTTTCAAAAGGATGATTTACTCTATTTTAATCTCTACCGTACATATCAGTTTATATCCAGACCATGAACTTTTATCCCACTACTTCTGTGATTATTTGAATGTTTGTTACACAGAAATAATGAACTGTGTGGTTGAAAATACTGTGAAACTGTTCACATACATCATTCATATAGCCTACATGACAGTGGCTCTCTTTAGGTCAGCACACTAGTATGATCATACGCTTATACGCTGCACAGAAGAAAGGTTAAGGAATCAAACAGATGAATCATTGTAATTTAGGAACAGAATCATGTTAATATTTGAATCGTGTGATCTTTAACAATCTGTTAAATTAAAATGCTTTGTCATATGGTGACACCTCTATTGTAACATGTTTAGATTATCACAAAAATTATACTTTGCTTTTTCGACTTCTGATCGCAAGTGTAGCCATTCTCTGGAGTGCTATGCGCTTAGATTAGCGAGCAAGATCCTGGCAGATCGCTAGGTCGGGTCCTCACAGATAAAAAAAAAAGAAAGAACTGCACATAGGAATCGAAATTTTAATTTTACAATAAGTATCCAATTCCTGACCTGACCGATTCTGGAATCTGAATCGATTTCCGTACCCAACCCTATCCTTCCTCCTCCAAAGCCTCCTCCTGCATCCCGATGCCTGTGTGTGCCATCCCTTTGCCAGCCACTTTCACCATCCCACCTCCACATCCTCGCCTCCACATGGACTTTTGTTTGCACTGTTCCTTCCTACCTAGTTTGTTGTCATACTGCAGTTACTGATTTGATTTCATCATTTAGTTCAGGTGTGTGTGCCTTATCATCCCTATTTGGGGCCAAGCACCAAAGGTGCGATGGCACCTATTGTATCTGTTAGTATTCTTATTATTAGGGGCCAAGCACCGAAGGTGCGATGGCACCTATTGTATCCATTGGCGTTCTTATTATTCTTCTTCTGCTCTTGAGTCTATGGCAGCCCATAGAACCGCTTGCGGGAAAGTTGTGAAATTTGGATAGAGGACAGTCCCAACATTAACCACAGCAAGTTTGGAGTCCCTAACTCAAGCTCCACTTGTCCAAAGTTTCAATAATTTTATGAACCGTAAGGCACAGAATGAAAATTCTTTTTTCTCTGAATCCTTGGCTCATGCAGAGTCGAATGAAGTCCAGAATTCAAAAATCGTAAGGTTTAGTTTTTTTTCTATAATTTTTTGTTAGTAAAACTTACTTTTTCGAACTCGTCCTAAACGGTTTATCTGATTTTCACCAAAATTGGCTCAGATTAACTTTCCGACCATGCTGGCAAAAAGTTATGGAATTCAAGTTGATTAGTCAAACCGTTTTCGAATAACGCACGAACAATTTCTATGAAAAGCACATAAAAATGTATGTCAGGCTATATCTCCGCAACGGTTTGGTGTATTGAGACCAAACTTGGTGTATGTTATAACAAGCATGACCTCAGGCTACCTGCAGTGTTTCGGCACAGTGCCACCTAGTGGTCAGGAGATAAGAAAAATGGCTATTTTTGCTTATAACTTCTGAATGGTCTGGCCAAAAATCTCTTTAGATTCGGCGCATCATGCAGAGTTGAACCATATCCAATTTTCCCATGTCAGCCATTTTGGGTGTCGGCCATATTGAATTTGTCCAAAAATGCTATATTTATGAACGCATTGATGTATCGTTACAAAACTCGGTATGTGTCTTCGGCACCATGCCCTGACAGTACTCAAAACGTTGTGGCCAAAAGTTATAGAGAAATTTACAAAAATGCTAATAACTTCTGTTTAGATTAGCCAAATTTGACTCCGATCATCGTCAGACTATGCTGGCAAAAAGTTATGGATTTCGTATCGATATACGAAACCGTTTTCGTTTAACGCATCAACGAATTTGCTGAAAGAAGCCAAACTGCATCTGAGGCTGTATCTCCACAAAGCTTTGACATATTTGAACCAAACTTTGTATGTGCCATTGTCACCTCACACTGACCACGCCACATCAATCTGGTGCCACCTACTGGTCAGAAGTAATTCGCCATTCATTAAAAATTAATAATGAAATTTCCAAAAATGCTAATAACTTCTGATTGCATTAACCTATTGCAATAAAACTGGTCTCAAAACATTCCTTGGGTCATGCCGATAACATACATATCAAATATACCATAGTTGGCCAAACATCCTGTCTGCCATTTTGATTAATGTTGAAAACCTACTTTTTCGAACTCCTCCTAGACCGTTAGTCCGATCTTCACCAAATTTGACTCAGACCATCTTCAGATCTTGCTGACAAAAAGTTATGGATTTTGTGTCGATATACAAAACAGTTTTCGTTTAGTGCATAAACGAATTTGCTGGAAAGATGCCAAACTACATCTGAGGCTGTATCTCTGCAAAGCTTTGGCATAGTGACACCAAATTTTATATGTGCTATTGTCACCACATCCTGACCACGCCACATCAATTTGGTAACAAACTACTGGTCAGATGTAATACACCATTCACTAAACATTAATAATGAAATTTCCCAATATACTAATAACTTCTGATTGCATTAACCTATTGTAATAAAACTGGTCGCAAAATATTACTTTACCAAAGTTCTGTAGGAATGTTGGATTTACCCTGTGTAGGGTAAAGGTTCAAGGCCTGTTGCAAACTATTTTTTTGTCTAAAAAATCCTCTATTTTGTGGTGTCATTACAATTCTTAACTGCTCCCGATCATTAGCATGGAAGGAGTTGAACTCAAATCGGGCTGCCTCTGATGTGATACCCACAATAGCCATTGAGAGCAAGCAAGCATCACCTAACGGATGTTGTGTGTTCTATAGCTGAAACTTGGCAGCCAACATGCCACGAAAGCAGAGTACTGAGAAAAAACATCACTGTGAAACAGAATGAACGCTATGAGAGCCAGCTGACAACATATATTGTTCTCCATTTGTTTTTGTTCTCTATTCACGTTTGATCTCCCAAGTTGCTTTAAAATTGTTTCTACAATCAACAAGTGTGTGGTCTTACAGTCTGGTCGAATTGTTTAGTGTGCGCTTTCAGACGATTATAAGAATAAAAATCGGTTTGAACTGTCTACATGTCTGTGGTCTCTCATGGTTTTAAAATCGGTCAAGATTTGGAAATCGTCTAGTGTGTGGCAAACCTTAAGGTCACACTGAAGTCTGAAATTTTCATATGCGTTTTTTCGTTTTCGTCATTCTAAAAAATTTTTCAGGCACTAAAATCTTGCACACAGAGTCCGATGCGTATTAATTCATCCATTGCCAAAAAATGTGCAAAACAATACACAATGGAATCTTCAAGCAGTGAGGGTGATTTTGTTGTCCACTCTCTTCTTAAAAGAGAAAAAGAAAGGACATATTGGATCCATCCAATTATAAGATATAGAGGGGAAGGAGAGAATACTTCTTGTGCGCACCTCCTTAAGGAGCTGTAGGATTATCCCGGGGGATTCAAAGTTTACTTCAGGATGTCAGTAAACTCTGATGCTTTGCTAGCCTTACTGGAGCCACATATTATAAAGAAGACCACTAATTTCTGTGAACTCAGGATTTTGGCATTTGCTTGTATGGTGGCTCTGATCTGTCAAAACACCTTTCAAAATGCTTGCTACGGATGTGAAAAACGCAGAAAATTGAACCTGATCTGGTTTGTTTTTATGAAAAGTTTCGGAGGCAGTGTGTAAACGTGATTGACATAACGTGAGGTCATATTTATTTTTTAACGTGCGAAAATTTCAGACTCAGTGTGCAATGACCTTTAGTCTTTGTGCATGTTTACACACAGCTAGTTGTGGCAATTGCTGATTGTTGGTGTATCTTAATGGTTAATGGCTTTGTAAAAGTTTATCTGAATCCACACAGTGAAAAATTATTTTTTGAAGTTATTTTTTGAAATATATATATATTTTTTTTCAAAGAAACTTCAAAGTTCCACATTTATTTCAGTGTGTTTCCTGCCATTTGTCTGTAAGTGTTTGTAAAACACTTGTTTACTAGCAATTTCTGAGTATAAATTGTTTCTACACCCTTTTTTCAGTAAAGGTCTATCAGTGTTCTAACACCCTTAAGCTCAAGTTACTCCAGAGACACTGAACATTGAATGATTCGCTCAACGATTCATTTTTCCAAGCCCCTCCTTTGCATGACGCTAATCTGTGGTGATTGGTCCGATGACCCAGTCTGTTGTGATTGGTCTACTGCATGCAGCGCATTTTGGATATGGAACGCGCATCACCATTACTCTAACCCACAGCTCGGTGGTAAACACCCAAACAGCCATAGTATATGTGTTACCCCAATGCAGAAAAGTATGGATAAAGCACTGCAGTTTGTACACCAACGTATTGCTCTATTCTTTATCAGAACTCCAAGTAATAACAACGACAAACATTCACTATTCAGCAGCACATTTCTAGACGACTGCGAGCGAAGAGATATTGCTTGACCTACGAGCTGCCTGAAGCAACCACAACACACACAACTAAACACGTATTTTGCATGCTACAGAGTACTTGAGAGCAACAATTTTTAAAGGATTAGTTCACTTTCAGAATAAAAATATTCTGATAATTTACTTACCCCCATGTCATGAAAGATGTTCATGTCTTTCTATTTTCTGTCGCAAAGAAATAAGGTTTTCGAGGAAAACATTCCAGGATTTTTCCCCATATAGTGGACTTTAGTGGTGCTCAACGAATTGAAGGTTAAAAATGCAGTTTCAATGCAGCTTCAAAGGGCTCTAAATGAATCCCAGCCGAGGAATAATGGTCTTATCTATTTTGAGCAATTTCAGATTTAAAACTTTTCAGGATGTTTTCTTTCACTTAGAGCTGTGTTATACACTGCATGAAAGGTAATTTTCAAAAATCCATAATAGGGGCACTTTGCTTGTCAGTGCAAAACTCAGCACAGCAATGCCGCATACCAAAAGTCTAATAGTTCCTTGGACGTTTGTTTAAATACACAAAAAATTAAGCTTTTACAGCAATGCCATAGAAGAACCATTTTTGGTCAACCAAAGAAATTTTCACCCCTTGTCATCCAAGATGTTCATGTCTTTCTTTCTTCAGTCGTAAAGAAATTATATTTTTTGAGGAAAACATTTCAGGATTTTTCTCCAAATAATGGACTGATATGGTGCCCCGAGTTTGAACTTTTAAAATGCAGTTTAAATGTGGCTTCAAACGATCCCAAATGCGGTTGTAAATGATCCCAGCCGAGGAAGAAGGGTCTTATCTAGCAAAACGATCAGTTATTTTCATTTAAAAAAATACAATTTAAATACTTTTTAATCTCAAACGCTCATCTTGTCTTGCTGTCCCTGAACTCTGTGTATTCTGGCTCAAGACATTTAGGGTATGTCGAAAAACTCCAATCGTATTTTCTCCCTCAACTTCAAAAATAATTTAAAAATCATCCTACATCGCTGCAGAAGTACTGAACCAGTCTATGCAAAGTGAACATGCAAAGAAGATCAAACACCCTTAACAAAAAAGGTAAACCAGCGATATAGGATGATTTTGAAGTTGAGGGAGAACATGAGATGGGAGTTTTTTGACATACCCTAACTGTCATGAACCGGAAAAAAAAAAAACAGTCCAGGCAGAATAAGACAAGACGAGCGTTTGACATTAAAAAGTATATAAATTCTATTATTTTTATAAAAATAACCAACATCTTGGGTGACAAGGGGGTGAGTACATTATCTGTCATTTTTTGTTCTGGAAGTGGACTTCTCCTTTAAAAGAATGCGTGCAAAGATCATTATTCCAAGTAATATTCTAAGAAACTTTTTCCACTATAAAGAACCTTTTGTGGAATGGAAAGATTTCATAGATGTTAAAGGTTCCTTATGGATCCACTAATGCCAATAAATAGCATTTTTCACTACTTATGAGGTGGAACATTTGCAAGAACTTTGGTTCAAAAAATAAGAAAAGATCAAGCGAAACCAACAGAACCATTATCAGGAAATCGTGATATCTCTTAAACAGTATCTTTGAGTGGCAGTAGCTGGAGATATCTGGTGTGATATGGGGTAAATCTATGATGAACCAGTTGTCTGTTCTCCATTTTGTTTCACAAATGTGAGTGGAGCTCATCTTCTTCTGAGATGTAATTCCACATGATTGCACCACATGACTAAAAAAACATTCTATGCATTTTTAATAAACACAACCAGTGGCATTTTTGTTGTTGTTGCTGACACTACAGACCAGCGAAAATCCTACAAAAGCATTCCTCTAAATATCTAATATTACGTCGCAGCACTACCAATGTACTACTGGAATAAATCTGTTGCAAACATCAAAGAAATTACTGCAGTTTTGGCACTGTGACTTGAAATAAATACCAGAGATAAGTACAGATAACAAAATGTACCTCATGTTATATATTGCACATAAAAACAAGTCCAAAGTGTTCCCAAGCAACTACTGTGTTCCCCAGATAGCCTAGCTATGTTTTGCACTGCAAAATTAAAAAAAAAAAAAAAGTTTTAAATAAAAGTTTTAAATAAAAGTGTTATAAAGCTCTTTACAGCCTATGAGGCATTTAACTGCAATTAAGCTATCAAGTTAAGTTACTATTTAACTGATAAGCAAATGCGCTTCTAATGGCATAATATTCCACGAAGTCCTGCACGTAAGGACACTTCTTGTAGAAGTGCCATCTCTGACCTTTGGAACCCTGTTGTGTGACGTTTTCACTGGTGCTCAGTGCATGATGAGCATCTGCACACACACACACACAACTGACTGCACATGAACAGCTGATCACAATACAATAACAGATTTGAGTAGATTTTCAAATGAACTGCTGCACTATGGACACTACACTATAAAACACATGCTAGTTGACAGACAATTGCAGATTTTTTTTTTTTTTATTTAAGTGAAATTAACTATATTTGATAATGTTTTTTATTTATTATTTTGTATTTTTAGGGCATTTTATGGTATAAAATTACATTTATGCAATAGTCATAATACATTTATTACCTGTTAACCTCTTTTTGAGCATTAACTTGCAAATGCCTGTTGTAAATCTTAAATGCTTTGGAGCATAGACTTAAGTTAAAAAAGTGAAACTGAATAAAAAGTTTATATATATATATATATATATACATGTTTTACTTTACAAAGACTTAGGTTAAACAAACAAACAAACAGACAAAAAAAAAAAAAAAAAAAAAAAAAACATGAAGCATTACAAAAAAGACAGTTTAAGTAAAAGTAAAAAGAAGTTTAAGTTTATCAATATATGTAAGATATTTTTTCCAAAACATGTTTTGCTCTAAAACTGCAAGAAAATTAATGTCACACATTTTAAAATGTAATGTAATGTTGCAATATTCATTTGTATATATGTGTGTATATATAAAGTTTTTTGGTTGTTCATTGGATTCGATTCACACGAATTCATGTAAAATAACTAAATTCAGAAACACATAAAAGTGATATTGACAGTATGCACGACAATTACTGTTGACATTTATGGTTAGCGTGTTGTAATCTGGGGCATGATGGTGTTTAATACTAAACCTCATCTGCTGACCTTGACCCAACCTCTACAGGCGATATTGCTGTGGAGGAGGACAGCGTGACACACGATTATGCAAGCAAAAAATATAACGTTACTTGAAATGTGTGATACTCAAATACATTCTGATTCCACTTGCTGCACAATAAACATTACACATTTACAACAATATAAAGGATTATGGCAGTACAGCATAGTACAGCTCATGTAAAACAGCAGACGCTCATACTATCATACTTTAAGATATACCAAGTTATTGTATGTACAATATTTATATGATGTTTACATTACCAAAAATGATTTTATTTTTTTATATATTTTTTTAAATCAGATAAATTGACTAATCTTCTGCCGGGCAGAAAACATGTAATGTTAATGTAAAAGAACACTATCATTTCACTGAAATATACATCATAATCATAATATGAAATCACAATGATACAGTAATATTTATAGTCTTTATCTTGGGTGTGTTTGCTATCTCCACCTAAGATATCAGGACCTGCATTAATCAAAGCTGAGATGAGTAAAATACATTACGGTGTTGCACTTTATTTTACAGTACATGCACTTACGTGTACCTACAGTGTGCTTACCTAAGAAATTACTGGGTAATATAAGGTAACTTCATGGGCTAGGGTTAGGTTTAGGGGTGGGTTCAGGGTTAGTATCTAGTTATTACCCAGTTATTGTAATTAATATAATAAGTACATATTATGTAAATGCGGAACAGGACTGTAAAACAAAGCGCTACTATTATGGAATGCTGTATAAATATCAGGAGCAGCATCGCCAAACTGGCTGGTTATATAGTCGGGCTGGATTGAGTTGCTAATTTAAAAAAGAAGTACACTTTGGCATACTTTTAGAGTACTTATTACAGAAATAGTACACTTTAAACAAATGCCTAGTTCTTTCATGAAACTCTAGATCGCGCAGGCTGACGGGTGTTAATGTAACTGATACTATTCACAGCCTTATACCACTTGGCACAAGCTGATTGGTTCACGTCGCATACGCAGCCAATGAGTTTGAACCTTTACCTTTCGCAGCAGTGCGCTTTGAGATCCTCTGAAACTCAGCTAGATAAGTAAACGTTCTCACTCTTATTTTAGTGCTTTATTGCGTTAGTCAGCTTACATTTCTAAAACTATAAAACATACGGTTGTAAAACTATGCGCAGGTTGTTCGCGAGAGAAGTAACGTTAATTACTAAGCATGTCGTGTTCATGTAACAGCAGCATCGGCGGCTTATAGTTCATGTTTGTGAAAATACAATGCCAAGTGAAACAGTAAAGTGAAGGGAATTACCCTGTTTGCCCGAAACCTTATATGTTTTAATATTATCTTGGGCATTCTCATCTATATTAAGTGCGAACGGGTTGATTTCAGAAGATGCACGCCATAGTGGGCATCTTTTCATAGTTTTAAGTCAAGGTGAACCTGTATAACGGTATTCCTTAAACGTCAGGCTACTTCTCAAACCAAAACAACTTAAATGAGCAAAAGAAATAATATACCCGCTTATACATGTACTCGTGGTGCATTGCAATCAAAGTCCCTTTAACGCAAGTAATTTCACTCGGCGGCCTTCTTTGAAACGCCTCTCGGGCAGGCAAGTGCAGCCTATCTCTTTGGATGGGGAAACATCAAATTCTCCAAAACTGTTCACCAAGCTTGCGATTAAATTTCATTTTTGAAATCACCAATGAAATCTGACAACAAACTGCCTCATAAATATCGTTCCTTATGCTCCAGTAGCATTAAAAAAAGCTTATTTTTCAGGCTAGATCAGCCAGTGCGCATGCGCAGTTGACTGTTTCTATAGCAACCGGGACTTCTAACGGCAGCTGCAGTGACGCGCTGACTTTACTACTCAACGACTGGCTCTTTCATTAAGAAGGCGGGGCTTCACGGCCATAATGAGCATTCAAAACTATACGAGTGACAAGTCTTGGGTATTCTATAGACCAATTATCTGTTTGTAAACATTCAGGATGCGCGTGCAGCATGGTTGCAGAAAACCCGAGAGAGATAGCCTTTAAGGCTAGAGAATTACAAAGATACGGTACAAAATACTTAGATTTAAAAAGAGTATAGATTATATTGATTAGATGTAATTTTCAAAATGTTATTCGCATATTACAAGAGCTTGTCACCCAGCGATGTTATGCACGAAGCACTGTTATTCAACGAAATTGACATTAGATAGTGGGATAGTCTTACAGATCTGAAACAGGGATGATGCTTTTTTTATGGGTGGTTCAAGTGGCAGTCTATGGAGCCATGGAATAAAAGAATAAAAAATCTAAATGTGACTTTATATTTCAAAATTCTTACCTTATTTTCACAATTCCGAGATTATATCCCACAACTCTAGAGGAAAAACAACTCGTTATTCTCTCTTTTCCCCTCGGCTCAGAGTTTATATCCGACACTTCAGGCTTTTTCCCCTCAGAATTAACAAACTCACTAGTTTTGTTAAATCGAGTTATAAAGTCCGAATTAGGGGATATAAACTTGCATTTGTGAGAAAAAAAGTCAGAATTGTGAGACAAAAAGATGTTATGTAAAAATGTTAATAGTAATAGGTTTAAACAATATTTCGTGCTGTAACTGTAGGGCTAATACAGTACATTCCCTATGAACAGCACATGTGAATATTATGTAGACCTGTTGTTTAAATCAAGTCTATGCTTTAAAAGTAGAGTAATCATAGCAGTTTTCATCCATAGTATGTCCGTTTAAACGTCTGCGTTTAGCTTCAAATGGCGTCTTTGACCACAGTATTGTATAAAAATGATTTGCATTCCGATTTTGGCATCAAAAGGCACAAAAATATATATTTTTTTCACTTATTATACCATGGATTTTACCCATTTACCTCCACTTGCTACCAGTGTTTTTCTGCAACCACTATGCGTGCGCAATTCTAGTACTTTCATAGAGTGTAGCAGCAGTATGCATAGAAATTCAGATTGCGTTATTAGCTGCATGCATAGAAATTAAATGTTTTATTAGTAGCAGCAGTAGGTAATCTGTAGTTGCTGAAGTTTCAATGGCTAAACATGGATGCTACGTGAACTCTTAAGCGAAATAGGCATTATTTTGATTGTTTGCTGTTTATGTAAAGTGGCCTAAAGCAATTCTAAGTACTTTGTGCAGCTGTAGTAAAAGTATGCTTAGCAATTTTTTTTTTTATAGCAGCAGCATGCATAGCAGATTCAGATGCAGTGTTAGAAATAATATTGGCAGCAGCATGCTTATGAAACAAATAATTTTTTTGCTAATATAGCAGCAGTAGTTAAAAGTACTTGGATTAAATTGCAGCGATTTCGCATGGATGGTCAGTGAACTCTCTAAGCAAAATAAGCATTTTATTACTTGCTTATCCAGTAGGGTTTACAGCAGATTCTGCAGACTCAGACTTCATTGTGTTAGCTTATTTAATAAAGGGCCTTATAGCTATGCTTAGTACCTGTGCATAGGTGTTTAGATCGCGGCAGCATGCAGAGCTGTTTCAGATGCAATGTTAAATAACCTTAGCAGCGGCATGCTTAGCAAGTTGGATTATCATTGTTTCTAATAGAGCAGTGACAGCATATAGTACTTTTAGTTGCATGAAATTCCAGTGAATCGCATGGGGTAAGTAATGTGAAATAGGTATTTTATTACTTTTGCTATTTAACAGGGCTATAGTACTTTTTTAAACTCTTCAAAGTGTAATAGGCATTATTGATTGCGTTCACTTGTTTAATAAAGAGGCTTATAGCAATTCTAAGTACGTTTGTGCAGTTGTATCAGCAGTATGTTTAGCTGTTTAGATCACATTTAGTGAATTTTAATAGCAGCAGGATGTATAGCAAATTCAGATGTGATGTAACAAATAATATTAGCAGCATCTGCATAGCAAACCAATTATTATGTTCCTAATTTAGCCGCGGCAGTAAGAAGGACCTTAGTTGATTGAAATTTATGGATAAGATAACACATGGATGGTAAGCAGGTGAATAGGCATTTTATTACTTTTGCTTATTTAACAAGGCTTACAACAGATTTGTGAACTCTCCAAAGCGAAATAAGTATTATTTCATTGTATTGTTTATTTAATAAAGGGGCTATAGCAATTCTAAGTACTTTGTGCAGCTGTAGTAGCAGTATGCATAGCTATTCGGATTGCAATGTCTGCGAATTTTATAGCATGCCATATATAGCAAGTTCATATGCAGGGTTAGAAATAATCATTTTAGCAGCAGCATGCATAGCAAGTCAAATTGTTATCGCTAATATACTGTAGCAACGGCAGCAGAAAGTGCTTTAGTGATGTAATGCCACGCCAGCAGAGGGAGCCCTTACCCATGGACTGCCTGTTACCGCTCCCTCTGCTGCTTCTATGGTTACTTCCTGTTTGGCAGCCATGTAAGGAGGGCCATGCCAAACAGGTGTTGTGAAGTATTGTTGTGCCTGTGTGGACTCTACCAAGCGGTTTTCCTGTTTCATTGCCTTGTTTTGTTTAATAGTCATAGTTTTGCCATGTTTCATTTGTTACTTTGGACTGCTCTCTGGTTTTTTGACGTTCTGCCTGTTTATTTGGATTACGCTTTTGTCTTGCCCTGGATATCATTCTTTGTTTGAGATTGACCTTGCCTGTCTGACTACTACCATTATGTTATGGACTTTTGTGAACTGTGCCATTTGGTGACTTTCAATGATGTGGCGCTTAAGGACATTTTTTGGCATGGATTAAATGAACCCATTCGTTGCTGCCTACCTGGAGGAAAAATTCACTGGTCACTAGAACAATACATTGACTTTGCTCTTCGGTTGGATGGTGGGCCATTTACTGTGGGGTTAGCTGATGAGGAACACTGTTTTCCCTCAGTATCGGCCAAACCTGGTAAATTTTCCATCATGTCTGGAATTATTCAAGTCACGTCAGAGCCCTTTCACGCCATGCCTGCCGCTCCAGGGCCTGCTCACGCCATGCCTGCCCTTCCAGAGTCTGCACCTGTCGTGGCAGTTCGCGAGATGGCCGCCATCCCCAAGCCTGTTCACAAGATGGCTGCCACGCCTGAGCCTCATCAGTCCAAAATCATCACATCCAAATCTCATCTCGCCATGTCTGCCACACCCAAAGCAAATCAAGTGATGGCTGATCCTCTGGTGTCAAGTCAGGGCTGCACTTTCAGTGCCAAGTCAAGTGACAGCTGTGTTTCCTGAGCCACGTCAAGTTACAGCTGTTACTTCTGAAACAAATCAAGTTACAGCTGTAGTTCTTGAATCAAGTCACAGCTGTTCTCCATGAGTCAAGCCAAGTTACAGCTGTTGTCCCTGAGTCAAGCCATGTTACAACTGTTGTTCATGAGCCAAGCCAAGTTACAGCAGATCTTCATGAGCCAAGTCAAGTTACTGCTGCTGTTCCTGAGCCAAGTCAAGCCACAGCTGATCTTCCCGAGCCAAGTCAAGCCATGGCAGACCTCCCTGAGCCAAGTCAAGTCATGGCAGACCTCCCTGAGTCAAGTCAAGTCATGGCAGACCTCCCTGAGTCAAGTCACAGCTGTGCTCCTAACAGAGCCTCTTCACAATATGGCTGCTAGTATAGAGCCAAGCCACAGCCGTCATGCCAGAACCTCACCAGGTCCCGTCTGACCTTCTAAAGCCACGACACATCTCAACTGACCTCCTATAGCCTCATCACATATCAGCTGACATCCCAGAGCCTCGTCAGGTCTTAGCTGTCTTTCCAAAGCCTCGCCAAGTCTCGCCTTATCTCCCAAGCCACGCCGAGCCAATGCTCTCTAACCCCACAGCCTCCACACCCTCAAGCCTGGCAGGCATCCCACTATCTTCTGTGCTGCCTGTCATGGCAATCGCCATTTTAAGCGTGTGGGCTACACACTGTACTCCAGAGGCCTCATCTGACAACGAGTCTGGTCCAGAGGCCTCATCTGTCCACGAGTCTGTGCCAGAGGCCTCTCCTGTTGACAAATTTGCGCCAATGCCTCTAGAGGTGTTGGCGTACGCTGTAGAACCTCCCAAGGAGGCGGCGTCCATTCATGAACTCACTGCCACGTCTGACCACGAGTCTGCTCCAGAGATCCCGTCAGACCATGAGTCTGCGCCAGTGCCCCCGGAGGTGGCGGCTCCGGCTGCAGAACCTCCTAAGGGGGCGGAGTCCTCCTATGAACTCTCTGCCCATCATGTCACGGCCAAGGAAGCCTATCATGAACTCTCTGCTCTGCTATGGATGTCATTCGTTCCACTGTGGGTATATTTGCTCCTGTCTGCTTTGTCTGCCACTGCTCCACGGCCCAGGTCCTCAAATGTTCCACTGTCTGCCACTGCTCCATGGCCCAGGTCCACCAGTGTTCCACTGTCTGCCACTGCTCCACAGCCCAGGTCCTCCAGTGTTCCACTGTCTGCCAGTGCTCCACGATCCAGGCCCGCCTCCTCTGCACGGACCTGGCCCTCCGTCCCACCCCCTGTTTTGCCTCTGTTCCCCCACCCTCCTGGACTGTTGTTGCTTGAGCGCCAGGAGTCGCTCCTAGAGGGGAGATTCTGTAATGCCATGCCAGCAGAGGGAGCCCTTACCCATGGACTGCCTGTTACCGCTCCCTCTGCTGCTTCTATGGTTACTTCCTGTTTGGCAGCCATATAAGGAGGGCCATGCCAAACAGGCGTTGCGAAGTATTGTTTTGCCTGTGCGGACTCTACCAAGCGTTTTTCCTGTTTCATTGCCTTGTTTTTTTGCCACGGTTTTGTTTCATAGTCATAGTTTTGCCTTGTTTCATTGCCATGTTTCATTTATTGCTTTGGACTAATCTCTGGTTTTTTGATGTTCTGCCTGTTTATTTTGGATTACGCTTTTGTCTTGCCCTGGATATCATTGTTTGTTGGAGATCGACCTTGCCTGTCTGACTACGATCTGTATAATAAAGCTCGCACTTGGATCTATTCACGCTTCCTACGAGTCTCGTTACAAGTGATAACTCATGGATGATAAATTAAGTCCTTAAAGTGCAGTAGGCATCTTATTCCTTTTGATTATTTAACAGGGTTTACAGCAGATTTCATGCAGCAGCAGTAGATTATGCTTAGCAGATTCTGATTAAATATTGTAACTGCAGCAGCTTGCACAGTAATCATACTACAACATTGTGAATAGCATTAACCGCTCACGTTGGTGTCGACACTGTATTAGTGTAAAATGGAACTTGCATAGCTATACCTAATTAACAGAGTTTACAGCAGTTTAGTTTTCTTTGTGCAGTAGCCGCAGCCTGCATAGCCATTCAGCCATCGAGAATAATACATTTCTCCGCAGCAGCATTTATAGCATTTAAAATTTGATTTGATCACAATTAATATAAATAGCAGCAGTATGTATAATGAAACGAGATAATGTATGCTATAACATGATACTATAACAATAATATTACAGCATAGTCGGTGCAAAGCAGACGCTGCATTAAAATAAAGTTTTAAAAGACTAATTTAAAACTATTTGCTCAGGCCACCCGAGCCTGAGTCAGGTGGTTGCTGGGGGTTACTTCACCTATCAGCCTACGGCGTGATTCCTGTTTTTCAAAGACACACATAGTGTGCGTTTCAACCTAGGTAAGTTTGAGCTATTGGCTCAGACACGCATAGTTATTTACGTCATTAGTTAAATAAATCTAAGGGTACAGCACCCAGGTTCACATTGCTAAGCCACTAGTTAACTTATCCGGGCTTCACTAGCCCAGAAACACATTAACTCAGGTCACTAGTTGAAGCTATCTGGTCAAACGATCAGGTACACACAGCAATAGTCCACTAGCGTTAAGCCATTCGGCAGAGCTGGCCCAGGCTCACATAGGAAGCAAACACGTGGTCTCACGGCTCTTTGGAGCAGCAGCAGTACATGTGTCTTGGCAATAAATCTGCTTATTCTGGGGGGTTTTGTCCCTCTATTTTGCCTTTATAAGGATGATTACAAGCATTTTATTGTATTAGCAGCAATATGCTTTCATGCTTACAGCAGCATACATATTTTAGCTGTTTCATTATCTCCTTCCAGCTTTGTTGGGGGGGTTATTTTGTATGCTATTGTGCAGCAGCAGTATGTCTTAAATACTCACAGCACTGTATCGTCATATGCTTTGGTAGTAGCAAGTTCCTGTACTTGCTTGCAGCAGCAGCAATAATCTACAACTACAGCAATAACAAACAGCAGCAGCGCAGCAGATCTATTCCGCCAAGACCAAATACATTAACATTGTCATATCCATTACCATGATAAAATCTTCAGAGAGTTGTCATGGAAGAAATAAACTTAATATAACGTTTCCAGATCTAAATGCATGTTATTTACAACTGAATGAGCATGCATTACAGTTTGTATTAAAAACCTTAAGAATGCTTGTTTGACTTGAGTAAGACCTAATGACATCTTTAAATGTAATTTCACAATTACTTATTTACTTACTATTGTCTTTGAAATATGGTTAAAATGTACTACTGAATGCACTGACAAGCATTTATGGTAAACTAAAATATAAATGTCATTTATATTTAAACTTGCATATCATGTATTTAAATATATTTGTAATTATAAATAATATATTCATACTGAAGAACACTACAGTTAAAATGATAACAACCAAGTCCTGGAAATATGCTTTAATATGTTAATCAACACATGAAAACAAGTGCAGTTCTTCAAAACTTGACAAAAGATTATGAAAACAATGATTTAATAAGTACTCAAAAATGTTTTGTCATCATTTACTCTCCCTTATGTGGTACAAAGCTTTACGAGATTCTTAATTTCTGTTGAACACAAAAGGAGATATTTTTAAGAATGTTGGTAACCAAACAGTTGACGGCAGCCATAGTATTGACTTCCATGGTATTTTTTCCCATTTTCTGGAAGTCAGTGGCCGCCAGCAACTGTTTGGTTACCAACATTTTTCAAAATGTCTTCTTTTGTGTTTCTTTTTAAAAGTGCACTTAAGTATGTCAAGAAGCATGATTTTACATATTTATTTAATTAATTAATTAATTTATTTATTTATTTATTTATTTATTTATTCATTTATTTAAAAGATGGGAAAGATATATATATAGATAGATAGATAGAGAGATATACAGCATGATTTATTACAGTCTTCCAGATCTTGTAGAAAAATACTGTTTCCTTGTGGCATCAAAAACCTCAAAGGCTGAGAGCACAAGACATGTACTACAAATCTAATCACAAACGTTTGTACAGTATGGATATAACTAAATCTTCTAAATCACATCTCTCTTTGACCGCTAGAGGGCACTCTTTGACAGACTCAACAATCTTGCAGGAGCTCTTAAAGGAAAAGTTCACCCCGACTTGAAAATTCGGTCATTGTTTACTCCCCTCATGGTGTTTCAAACATATATGACCTCCTTTATTCTGTATAACACAAAAGAAGTAGGTAGGATTACAGATGCAGTCACCATTCACTTTTATTTAAGATGCAATGAAAATGGTGACCTCACATTCTGCCTAGCTTTTATGTTCCACAGAAGAAAGTCAAACAGGTTTGGATTGACATGAAGGGGAGTAAATTAATTATTGGATAAACTACCTATAAGTATATTAAAGGGAAGGTAAAGCTTGTCATTCCCCGCCAGAGTCAACTATAAGTAAACCATTTGAAGTTAGATTCTTTCCTCACAACCATAAACACTGTGATTCTGTGATGCTTTAAGTACATCCTTGTATGCAATTTTTATTTCAGTTAATTATAATTGCTTCTTAATGTTTCTGAAATATGGTTAAAGTGTGATGCCAAATGTACTGACAAGTACTCAAGGTAAACATTTTCTATCAAAATTTGTTAAAATACATTGGGTCATGTATTAAAACATATTTGCATTTATTAGTTGAGAAAAAAACAAAAAACAAAACTTAATTACTTGGTACTTAACATGCTGAGTCAACACATAAATGTACTTTAAAGCATGACACAATATTCATTACAAGATTATTTAAACATAATTATGTAAGTAACATTTTAGTAAAAAAATTTGACATTAAAAACTTTTTATACTGTATAAGTGTGTAAATGAGACACTAGTCATGAAAGTAAGTCTAAGTTCAGTTAGTTCATTATACACATTTTATACAGCACACAGTTTTGCAAGCAACATATAAAAAGCAAATATTTCATTGTAGGGTGAAAAATGCACTTACTTTTCCCCCTGTCTGTTGCCTTTTACGTCAACAGTGTTTGATACGGTGTGTTCTTGTGGTGCCATCTGTCACAATATCACTTAGTTGGACACTTTCAGTATGCACTTTTCCCCAGTTGCTTAGATTTGTTTGCTCGAGTATTTAAGTTGTTGGTCTCATCTAAATTGGATGTGTTGTTGCTGATCTCTTTATGTGGATCAATTACCTGTGGATTTATTAAAGACAACCTTCTGCATTCATTATGCGCGTCTATGTTCTATGACACCATTTCTTGGTGGTGACCTGACCCAGATAAGATAAGCAGCATGTTTTTTAAATCTGTCTTTTGTGTGTGCTCTTTGGACTTTTTTACCCTCATCATGGACCTCCCTGCTGTTCACCTCCTGTGCCTTGAACAGGCAGATCACTCCTTCGAGGAACATTTAGAGCAGCTAGGCATGGGCAAACTCGGTCCTGGGGAGTTTAACTCCAACCCTGATCAAACACACCTGAACAAGCTAATCAATGTCTTTAGGATTACTAGAAGACTACAGACAGGGGAGTTTTATCAGGGTTGGAGTTCAACTCTGCAGGACACTGGCCCTTCAGGACCAAGTTTGCCCATGCCTGATTTAGAGGATTTTGATCGATGGCCTCAACACCACCACAAGAGCACAGTTATCTGGGGAGGGTCCTTGAGGAGCTTCATGGAATCCGTGGAGTGGGTGCTGCCGTTGTGTGGATCGTCTCTTACCCTTGGACCCATTGGACCCGTCGACAACAATGCCAGACCCACTCACAACTCAGTGCCCAGCCAACCCAATCTTAAGACGGTTTGTCAGTATTTTAGTAGGGTGGCTAATTCATTCAAATTCGTATGACCTCACTCCTACAAGTTTGTGTGATTTGTAAACAATCGTACGTATTTTGCGGCAAATTCGTAGGAATTTGTATGTGGAGCCACCCCTAAACTTACCCCTCTCAGAAGTTGTACAAAATTGTACAAGTGAGGTTGTATGAAGTCGTACATATTAGCCACCTTGAAAAACACGTACGAATTGGTCGAGAGATTGATTCTTGCCTTAACCTTTGTGCTATTCTCCTCTCTTCTTTTGCTGGTCTCGCCCAACCTCCCTCTCCCACCACCTCTCTAAACCATCACTAATGAACTTGTATGTTTCTGCATCTGTTTGTCTCTGCAGTCTTTTCTATAGTCCCCAGCCATTCCTGCCACCCAGTCATCACAAACTCCCATTAGCCCCTCAGTACCATCTTATCCTCCTCTCAGTGGTGTGGATAAACCTTGAGACTGCTGGGATCCATCTCCTCCTGGATGTGAAAGCTTGTGGCTCCGCCTCCATCCTCAGACTGCTCTGTTCCATCTCGACCTGTCACCCTGGCTCCTGTGCTTGCGCTCCTTCCTCCCTCGACTCCAGCAGTGACCATAGGGCATGGGTGCCCAAACTTGGTCCTGGAGGGCTGGTGTCCTGCAGAATTTAGCTCCAACCCCAATTAGGCACACCTGAACGAGCTAATCAAGCTCTTACTATGCATACTTGAAACTTCCCGGCAGGTGTATTGAGGCAAGTTGGAACTCTGCAGGACACCGACCCTCCAGGACCTAGTTTGGCCACCCCTGTCATAGGGCATTCGGCCTCGCTGGGCTCCCACAGACTGTGGGTCCACGACGGTCGGACATTGTACCTCCTTCACGACCTCGACCCTACAGCTCCGTTTAGCTCTGCCTTTGTTCGCTTCAGCTACACCTCTGCCCTCTGGGTCCCTGCTTACTTCTCGAGGGGTCATCGCTGTGGCTTCATTGCAGCGGTTTAGGTCATCTGGTGGGTTCCATCTCCAGCGTCGTAATTGCCTTCGGTCGTCTCCATGGTCTCATCTGTTTGTCTTCTATGGCTTCTCCCTGCAGCAAAACTGTTGTGGAGCAGAGCTCTGGCTGCGCACCGGGTTACCGCTGGATCATTTCACCGCCTGCACCACCCTGGACTTTTTTCTTTGGCCCTCTCCTAGTCCTTCGTCCTCCAGCTAAGCCTCCCTTTTTGCCATCCCTTTGTCAGTCCCTTTTTGCTCTCCCATAGCCACCTTCTTATCCTTCTCTTTTATGGCACAAGGTTGCACCTTCTGGGAGGGGTTTGCACTTACTTTGGGGGGTGTCCAAACTTGGTCCTGGAGTTTTAGGCATGCCTAGTAAGAGCTTGATTAGCTGGTGTAAGTGTGTTTAATGAGGACTGGAGGACAGTGGCTTTCCACTCCTGACTTGGACAGTGTTTAACTTTTTCCATGTTGAGTTTCATGTCATGGCTGTGGCTTTGATCTCGTTATTTAGTTCAGGTGTGTGTCATTAATTATCCTTGCTTGTTTTGTTTCTGTTCATTGTTGTTGGGTCCCATCTAAGTTGGATGTGTTGTTGCTGTTGTCTTTATGTGGATTAATTACCTGTGGATTTATTAAAAACCACCTTCTGCCTTCGTCTTTGTGCGCATGTATGTTCCACAACACCATTCCGTGACGCAGTCAGCTAATCAGTGAGTGTATTATGTAATTATGTTGCAGCAGAGTTATTAGGCATTTACTGCTCCAGTGTCATTCAGGGTCAGAAATCTTGTATCTGGAAGGGAGTACCCCTGAACAAAGATTTTGCAATCTAGTTTTCATTAAAATGAATGAAAATGCTAACCTCCACTACCTATTATAGACCTCCAGCTAAAAGGGAATGTTCTCAGAACTTTGGCTAATGTTCTGGTAAGGTTCTTTCAAATATTCTTCCAGTAATGTTAATAGAATGTTCATTCAGACCATGCCAAAAGGTCCTAAGGAGCTGCTGTCCTGCAGATATTAGCTCCAACCCTAATAAAACATACCTGAACAAGCTAATTAATGTCTTCAGAATTACTAACTAGGGCTAGAAGCAGGTGAGCTTTTTTATTTATTTATTATCAAGGTTGGAGCTGAACTCTGTAGGACAGCAGCTCTCTAGGACCGAACTTGCCTACCCCTGCACTATGCTAACTCTGCATATAAGTTCACTAATGTGTGTGGGTTTGTGTTCCTAGCTCAAGTCACAGAGCAGTACTGTGTTCTAAACTCAAGAATTCCCAACTTGGGACCAGACTTGCTCCTCATAAATCAGACCAAAGCACATATATCCTACACAAACACCAAACACAAAGACCCTTCATCACATATTAGCAAACATCAGCTGAGGTCAATGCGGTTCACTGTCAGTGGTCTGAGATGTGTTTATAGAGGAAACTTGAAAAGATTGATCCTGTTTGTTGTGTGAAGAAAGCCTCTTTCCCATGAGCCACACTAACACTTAACCCCATACACACATGTACACACAGCGGTCGTCTCTCCTCTGGTTTAACGGAGGTTTCCAGGGCTCTGCTGCTTCCACAAACACAGTTCTTACCACACAGACCCTCCACGGTTCAGCTGCGGTGGAAAACTGTTCTGACAGTAATCGCTTCACACACACCAGCCGTCACACACACACACACACACACGTCATCTCAAGGCAGTGCAAAAACCAAATAAATGTAGAGAGAGTGGGGGACGCTGGGAATTCATATTTTTCCACGTCAGGACTTCATTTGATCTCGCCTTGGTGTTGAGTTAGTGGTAGCAATTTCCAGTCAAGGTTACCCATCAACACTAATTTATCAGCTCGTGCTGGTTTACCCGAGCGCTCTCTCTCTCTTTATATTTTCACCACTCACACACAAACAGATTCAAGCTCTGGATGTACAAGTCATCACTGTGATTAATCAGAGATGGATCATTATTAAATATCTTCTGGTTGGGAGTCTATGGCAGCCCATAGAGCTGTGGTAAAACAACATGTTGTGTTAAAAGATGAAAATTGTTTTATTGACTAGGATGTGTTCTCCATATAATAATAATTTAGTCTAAAATCACAAATCTTTTTTTTTTTTTTTTCCCCAGAGGTTGTATTTTGGCTACATTTTGGCTGACTGAAATTAAAATTGGTCCAGCAAATTGGTGGAAAAAGTTTGGCTTGGTGATAGTGCCACCTGCTGGTTAAAAGTTTTATACTGCTGTTTTATACTTTTGAAATAAAACAGTTTTGAATAAAACACCCTTTGGGTCATATTTATTGAGTTGTACATGATGTTGCTAATGTGCTTGGACTTTTATTTGCAGCAACTATTTTGAATCACTTTAGTACAATTAGTACTTTTAGTGTGTGGTAGTGTGTGATCCTTAGTCGTTTAGTTTATGATTGTCAGTTTTCTACTATAACCATATACAAAATAAGCAAGTGTATGATGCCTAGTGTTTTAAAATCTATTCTGAATTTATAATAAATATATTTGACTATTTTTTAATTTTAAACTTTTATGTGTTTTTAAAGGATCACCATCTAAATTACGCATTTAGACGACATAACCAAACCTAATTAATTCTCAATAACATACTGCTTTTGAATCAGTTCATTTCCATCTCACACCATTTTTCTGTCTGCAAAAGAAAAAAAACTTACAAAAATAATATAGAAGGAAACATAAGCTACTTTTATACAAGAAAACAGATACATTTACAACAAACCCATTCCTTTAGCATGAATACCTTACAACTGGAGCTCATACATCCAAGTGTTCATACAGCATAACAGCATGCTCCCTGCAGTTAGACTCTCAGTGCACATGTGTTTAAAAATGAACGCAGGCCGTTGTGTCAGGACTTTATTACTGGATAGCCAAGTGAAGTTGATAGATATTTCTCTTCTATATTCTCTTCAGATGATCATGACCTGAGGGATACTGAGAAACTGCTGTTACAAATTACACAAGGATAGTATATAAGAGAGAATAATAAAACAGAACTGTTTTTGCTCATTCTGCACCACCGAAAGTAAATAAATAAGCACATATGTGCTCTATTAACACAACTTGACCGGTAAACTCTTACCTGATGCCTGGAATGACGAGAAAGCAGGCATTCAGTAGTGTGCTGCTTGTTTGGATGAACAGAGGGTATTGGTCTTACTACCACGCTATAGTTTGGCAAAAACTGGACTACAGTGAACAAGCCCAAGAGTCTCATCATCTTAAAAGTAAGGCACACTTTTAAGCACCCTAATACATCTATACTTAAAAAAAAAAAAAAAAAAAAGTAGTGAGAGAGCGTGCACAAAAAGCTCACACAACGCCTTTTTTTAAAAAAAAAAAAACAAACATTTTATTTAGCTTGAATCTGCAGTTTTCGTGTGCCATTGCAATTTCACCTGGATATATGTCACAAAAGGGACAATCAAGACAATCACAATTTCCATTTCATACAGACTTTAGGGACATTATATTATATTTATACACCGTCGTCCATACAATTATATGAGTAAATGTTCATAAAACCTGACTTGTCCCCCTTTTCTAATTCATAGATGGATATTTTAATGATATGGTTGTCACTGGACTAAAAATGTTCCCAGCTTTCATTTTAGAAATTTAATCACCTTACAAGAAGAAAGCCAGTCAGATTAGATCTGATCATTTTCAGGTGAGGCCACTACACACGCACACCACACTGGAGGAAAACTAGCTGATAAGAATAAATAATTCTCACTAAACGGCTGAACTTTGATCATCTACAGCATGAATATTCAAAAGAAAACTCTTTATCAGATGATAAAGCATGACTCATAGTGGTCAAGTGAGATTACAGGCGATGATGAAGGTAGCTGAGCCAGCTGTTTGGTTTGGCTTTCTTTTCATTTATCACTCGCCTGCTGATGGGCTGAACTTACACACACACACACACGTACACACGTACACACTTACTGTGAATCCTGCCAGACCACAAGGTACACATTACAAACACACACCAGAAAATTATATTATGTATCATGGTAATACTTTTCCAAAGCTGTTTCAGAAAACTTTGTAATTACATTCTGTGATGACTTTTCATAATGTGTCTTACCGTATGTTCATGGTGTGTGTATACTCTATGTGTGATATACAGCTGAAGTTTCAACTAAAGCCCAAAGTATACTTCATTTTTGTACATGTACACTAGCACGATTTTCAAAGTATACTCCATTTGATGATGTGCACAAACGCGGGTGGTCGACACATGTGCTCCAGAAAGCTTTATACACGTCCAGTGTCTGCTCCTTTTTCACCCATAAGTTATGCCTGATAACAAATACCTTTAAACTCTTTTAAACCAAAGCTGAGCTGTCTCTTTTTTCTTTCTTTTTTTTTTTCTTTTTTTTTAAGTTATATTTTTGGGCTTTTTACACCTTTATTATGAGAGAACAGTGGAGAGCTGACAGGAAAGTACTGGGAGGAGAGAGGAACAGGATCGGCAAAGGACTTCGAGGCAGGATTCGAACTCAGGTCACCATGAGCACAATTGCGCTATATGTCAATGCACTAACCACAAGGCAATGGGTGCCAAAAAGCTGAGCTGTCTCATACCCTCTCGCTCACAATCGCTTGTCAATGTAAGTATCTGTTGTTGTTGGAGTCTCCACTATTTCGTTCTTTAGTTTAGTTTTCTACTGTGAAACACTGGCCCAGGACAGTGTTGCCACCTTGTGGAACAACTGATTACTGCAAAACAAATTCAATGCACACGTGCGACCTGTGCATACAAAATTACAAAAATCATACTATTCTGATGACGAAATTCGCATCACGTGCACTAGAACTAACAAATACAAAAAACTTTCAAACCCATTTATGGGTAATAATTTAATTAATGATTAACAAATAAAAACAGATATAAAACAGACAGGTGAAAAAACTTGGCTAAATGAATGTTAGATCCATTTCTATAAAAGTGATTTCGTAATTGATATGTTTACTGATCATAACCTAGATGTTCTCTGGTTGACAGAAACCTGGCTAAAACCAGATGACTACTTCAAAGGAGTCTACCCTCCAAGATTACTGTTATAAAATGAGCTGTGTCCAAAGGGTAAAGGGCAAAGTGTTGCTACTATTTATAGAAACATTTTCAGTATTTCCTAGAGGTCTGGTTTTAAGTACAAGTCGTTGGAAGTAATGGTGCTTTATATAACATCATCTAGAAAGTGTTAATGATAAATCCCTTTTGACATTTGTACTGGCTACTGTATACAGGTGACCAGGGCACCATACAGACTTTATCATAGCATTTGCTGATTTTCTGAGTTAATGTTCTTAAAGTTCTAAACTGTATTGGAGTTAGAAAACATGTGTCAGGACCTACCCAGCTAACAGGAAATGTTCTTTAAGGGTTATATAAATGTTAGGACAAAATGTTCTTAAGATAATTTTTATCAAATGTTCTTACGGTGTTACTGATAGTGATGGTTTTTCCCCCGTCTGTGGCCAGAGATGCTGGAATAGGCTCTGGCAACCTTGCGGCCATAGTGATTAAGTGGTCCAAGTGGTGTGGAGGACAGATGGATGAGAAGCAATGTTCATGTGACGATGACTCAGAGGCGTGAGGATCCATTTGCAGGCAGTTTATTGACAGGACGTACAAACAATCAACAAGCAGCAGTAATCGTAAATCCGGGGACAGGCGGGCAGATCGAGGCAGGCAGCTAGAGTCAGTGTCCGTAGTCAGGCTGGAAGATCGGGGCAGGCGGCTAGAAACAGAGTCGGTAATCAGGCAGAAGGGAAGAAATGATTACCGTGGCAAATCAAGACTTTGCGAGAGACAACAGGAAGGGCGCCATTTTATAGAAAGTGGGAGTGGGGCAAAGTTGAAGGGTCAAACCCAGGTATGGGGCACATGGGAATTGGAGTCCGAATCAATGGTTAATATTCGGGTGAAGGCTCCCTCCGGTGGTGTGGGAGAGATGCTGCGGGAGGCTCGCTTGTAACAGAGCCCTCACCCTGCGAGCGGCTCCTGAAGCGAGGAAGCTGTCGACGCCGGGGTCTTGACGCTTCCTTGAACGAGGGATCCAACACGTCACGGGCGTTGACCCAAGACCGTTCCTTCGGGCCGTACCCCTCCCAATCAGCCAGGTACTGGAGTACCCCGCCCCGGCGTCTGGAGTCGAGTAGGTCTCTGACCCGGTCCCATCCTGGTTGAGGGCATCTGGATCTCGGCCTCCTCCTCCTCGGGGTTCTCTCCCGGACCACCGGCGGGTTTCAGCAGCGAAACATGGAAAGTGGGTGAGATACGGTAATTAACAGGTAAATCTAAACGGAATGAAACTGGAGTGATTTGTTTAAGAATTTTGAAGGGGCCCACATACCTGGGACTGAGCTTCTTGCAGGGTAGCCTGAGTCGTAGGTCCCTAGTGGATAGCCAAACCCACTGTCCTGGTGAGTATTCCGGGTTAGGGTGCCGGTGACGATTGGCCTGTTCTTCCTGACGTCTCACAGCTCGCTGAAGGTGTTGATGAGCACGGTTCCATGTCTCCTCGCTGCGTTGAAGCCATTTGTTGACGGAGGGAAGGTCTGAGGGCTCACCTGACCACGGGAACAAGGGTGGTTGGTATCCTAGCATACACCTGAATGGGGTTAGGCCCGTAGCTGGCTTTACCAGCGAATTCTGTGCGTATTCAGCCCACATCAAATATCTGCTCCAGTCGGTTTGATGATTGTGACAGTAAGTGCGAAGGAAGCGAGTGAGTTCTTGGTTGAGTCTCTCAGTCTGTCCGTGGGCTTGTGGGTGGTATCCTGAGGTGAGGCTTACGTTGACATTTAGGAGGCCGAAGAAGGAAGACCATAAACGGGAGGTAAACTGGGGGCCGCGGTCGGACACGATGTCGTCCGGCAGGCCGTAGAAATGGAATACGAAATTGCAGAGTGTTTCGGCTGTTTCCATGGCGGTGGGTAGCTTGGGTAGAGGGATTAATCTGCAAGACTTAGAGAATCGGTCGACTATAGTCAGGATGGTGGTGTTGCCGCGAGAGCTGGGTAGATCAGTAATAAAGTCGATGGCGATGTGGGACCAGGGGCGTTGAGGTATGGGTAGAGGTTGGAGTAACCCGGCATCTTAACAAATGTCTGGGTGTCCTGACTGATGGTTGGCCACCAGAACCGATTGTTGAGGAGATGGAGAGTGGCCCTTATACCCGGATGTCCTGAGCTGGGAGTAGAATGGATGTGATGTAGCAGTTGTTTACGGTGCATCTCGGGAACAAAGGTAAGTTGAGGCGGGCATTCCGGCGGAGGTGGGTGTTGTTCATTGGCTAAATTGATCTCGGTCATGATGTCCCACTGTACAGGCGCTATGAGCAGAGTCTCGGGAAGGATGGTCTCTTCGAGGTTGGGTTTGTCACTAGGTTCGGAAATACGGGAGAGCGAGTCGGCCTTAGTGTTCTTGCTCCCAGGCCGATAGGTTACAGTGAAGGTGAAACGTGTGAAGAGCAGAGCCCACCTGACTTGCCGAGGGTTCAAACGTTTAGCGGAGCGGAGGTATTCAAGGTTCTTGTGGTCGGTTAATATAGTGAAGGGGTGCAAAGCACCCTCGAGCCAGTGACGCCATTCTTCTAGAGCCGCCTTCATGGCCAGAAGTTCCCTGTTGCCCACGTCATAGTTGCATTCAGCTGGGGTGAGCTTTCGGGAATAATAGGCACATGGGAACATCTTGGCAGGTGAGCCGTGGTGCTGTGACAGCACTGCCCCTATGCCCGTGCTGGGCGCGTCAACCTCCACAATGAACGGGAGCGAAGGATCTGGATGATGGAGAATGGGAGCCGTTGTGAATCGGGACTTAAGATCTGCAAAGGCCTGGAGGGCCGCCGGAGTCCACTTGAGGAACTGGGAACCTCGCTTGGTCATGGAGGTTAGGGGAGCCGCGATGAAACGGCGGTAGAAGTTAGCAAAGCCCAGAAATCATTGTAGCTCCTTCAAGGTCTGAGGTTGAGGCCACTGCATCACTGCTCGAACCTTGGCCTCGTCCATAGTGACCCCCTCCTGACTAATAATGTAGCCCAAAAAGGAGATTGAGGTTTGATGGAACTCACACTTCTCAGCTTTTGCGTAGAGTTGGTACTGGACGAGACGTTGGAGCACTGCCCGGACATGGAGAACGTGGTCCTGGAGGGAGTCCGAAAAGATGAGGAATACAACCTCATTCGGATCCGTGAGGGGGATGAATGGAAAATCGCCTTTTCCACCTCTACTGGCCACTACGAGTATTGCGTCATGCCCTTCGGGCTAGCCAACAGTCCATCGGTGTTTCAATCTTTCATCAACGATGTCTTCAGGGATATGCTGGACCGCTGCGTTATAGTCTACAGACCCGACTGACGCTAGCAGGATTTCCTTCGTTTGCTCGTTATTAACGGATAAAGCATTGGAGTGGGCCACGGCGGTGTGGGGGACAGATGGATCGATATTCCCCACTTTTGATTATTTTCTGCGGAATTTCCGGGAGGTATTTGATCACCCTACGGGAGGTAAAAGTGCCGGGGAACAACTGCTGGTCCTGACACAGGGTGAGGGGACTGCCGCCGAGTTTGCTCTAGCTTTCCGCACCTTAGCCGCTCAAACCACTTGGGTCGAGGACACTTTGAAGTTGCTTTTTCGCCGCGGCCTTAATGCGGTTCTGCAAGCTGAGCTGGCATGCCGGGATGAGGGTCGGAGTCTGAAGGATTTCATCGAACTGACTATCCGTATAGACCAATTTGATCCGTTTGCGACGTCCGATCCGCAACAATAACCCCAGCTCCCCGACGGCCTCGTTCTCCGCCCTCCACTCCGAGCCCATGCAAATCAGATTTACTCGTCTGACTCCCGAAGAACGTGAGCGCCGCATGCGACTCCGTCTCTGCCTGTACTGCGGGAAACCAGGTCACCTGAGATCCACATGCCCAACCAGACCCGGTTCCCCTGGAAACCACGCGGTGAGTTCGAACTTCCCTCACTTCCACTCTGCCTCTTGTGTTGTCATACCAGTAAAATTGACTGTCACTCACAAAACCATAGAAGTCGATGCTTTGATAGACTCTGGGGCAGCAGGCAATTTCATGTCCTATAATTTCGCCCAGAGGAATGACCTACCACTAACACCTAATACTTCTCATTTGGCAGTCGAAGCACTAGATGGCTGACCCCTGGGAGAGGGAAGGGTCACCGCTCTCACAGAGGATATCATCATGCAAGTTGACACCCATCACTCAGAGACTCTCAGATTCTACGTCATCCACTCACCCAACCACCAGCTCATCCTAGGACTGCCCTGGTTAAGAGAGCATGACCCACACATTTCCTGGAGTTTGGGTGAGATTCAACAATGGGGGCCCCACTGTCCTAGCCACTGCATACCTGCTGAGCCTACCGTCCCCGAGAACGTTGCTACTTGCACTGAACCTTTAATCAGTGTCCCAGGCCTGCCGACAGAGTATCACGATCTAGCACTCGCCTTCAGCAAACACAAGGCTTCCCAGCTCCCACCACACCGACCCAGTGACTGTGCCATTGACCTAATTCCTGGGAGCACACCCCCCAAGGGCAGAATTTTTCCCCTTTCGCAACCTGAATCAGAGCCCATGAAGAAATACATTGAGGAGGAGCTAGCCAAGGGCTTCATCCGACCGTCCACGTCTCCTGCCACCGCCGGATTCTTCTTTGTTAAGAAGAAGGACGGTACTCTTAGACCCTGCATTGACTACCGCGGCCTCAACGACATCACCATAAAGTTAAGATACCCGCTACCTCTGGTCCCCGCAGCCTTGGAACAGTTGCGTTGGGCCAAGTACTTTACCAAGTTGGACCTGCGAGCTGCATACAACCTCATTCGGATCCGTGAGGGGGATGAATGGAAAATCGCCCTTTCCACCTCTACTGGCCACTACGAGTATTGCGTCATGCCCTTCGGGCTAGCCAACAGTCCATCGGTGTTTCAATCTTTCATCAACGATGTCTTCAGGGATATGCTGGACCGCTGCGTTATAGTCTACATCGACGACATGACGCTAGCAGGATTTCCTCATCGTTGCGGATCGGACGTCGCAAACGGATCAAATTGGTCTATACGGATAGTCAGTTCGATGAAATCCTTCAGACTCCGACCCTCATCCCGGCATGCCAGCTCAGCTTGCAGAACCGCATTAAGGCCGCGGCGAAAAAGCAACTTCAAAGTGTCCTCGACCCAAGTGGTTTGAGCGGCTAAGGTGCGGAAAGCTAGAGCAAACTCGGCGGCAGTCCCCTCACCCTGTGTCAGGACCAGCAGTTGTTCCCCGGCACTTTTACCTCCCGTAGGGTGATCAAATACCTCCCGGAAATTCTGCAGAAAATAATCAAAAGTGGGGAATATCGATCCATCTGTCCCCCACACCGCCGTGGCCCACTCCAATGCTTTATCCGTTAATAACGAGCAAACGAAGGAAATCCTGCTAGCGTCAGTCGGGTGCATGATGGCCGCTGGATCCTGTGCTGGCGAAGTCTTCTGTAACGATGACTCAGTGGCGTGAGGATCCATTTGCAGGCAGTTTATTGACAGGACGTACAAACAAACAACAAGCAGCAGTAATCGTAAATCTGGGGACAGGCGGGCAGATCGAGGCAGGCGGCTAGAGTCAGTGTCCGTAGTCAGCCTGGAAGATCGGGGCAGGCGGCTAGAAACAGAGTCCGATAATCAGGCAGAAGGGTGAAGGCTCCCTCCGGTGGTGTGGGAGAGATGCTGCGGGAGGCTCGCTTGTAACAGTTCACAGGGACATTTTTGAAGAAAAACAAAGAAAAAACATTCTTCAAACATTAATAAAACATTCAGAAATAACATTTTCATAACATTCTCAAAATAATAGAATGGAATACTTCTATAATGTTTACAATATATAAACCAAGAAAAAAAACATTCTTGATACATAAAAACTTGATATTTTGAAAGTTTAAAAAACATTCAGAAATAACATTTTCAGAACTTAACGGGAATGTTAGGAAAACATTCTAAGAACATATTTTTGTTAGCTCAGTACTAGTTGTAATCTTACTTTAGATTTATAATGATCAGTGGAATTGATGTTAGTGACATTGAAAATCTGCAACAGAGTGATAAAATCTCAGATCATTATCTATCTTTGTGTATACTCCATTTAGCTAAAGCTGCAAATTAAACTCCTTGTTACAAATATGTTAGAACTATCACTTCAACCACAAAAGACTGCTTTGTAAATAATTTTCCTGACTTGTCTTGATTCCTCAGCATACAATAGCTCAGAAAAACTTGATGTTGTAACAGAATCTATAGTCTCTCTTTCTTCTGGCACTTTAGACACGTTTGCTCCTTTACACTTAAAGAAGATTAAGGAAAACAGTCAGACACTCTGGTATAACGAGCACGCTCAGCTGGGAAAACACAGCTAGAGGTATTTCGTATTGAATAGAGGGAAAGTACTTCTACCTACAAAAAGCTTTAAAAACTAGATATTCTTAATTTTCCTCTCTTTAAAGGAAAATAAACACAGCCCCAATTATTTATTAAATGCAGTGGCTAAATTAATTAATAATAAAGCATCAACAGGCACAGACATTTCCCAACAGCACCCCAATGATAATAAACTTTATGAATTTCTTTATTTCCAAAATTTATACTGATAGAGAGAGAATTTTAACAATGATGTTGTCAGCTACAGTATATATAGTTTATAGGAGAGGAAGAAATGTATAAACCTGTTAAATTATCAAACCCAGGAACATATATGTTAGACCCTATACCCTACAGACCCTATAAGTCGTAGATTCTCCTCTTTCCAAAAATCTTCAAACTGGCTGCTATTAAGCCTCTCATTTAAAAAAAAAAAAAAAAAAAATCACTGCTTGATCCTAGAGAATTGGTTAATTACAGACTGATCTCAAATCTCCCTTTTCTGACAAAAAGGTACTAGAAAAGGCAGTATCTTCACAACTATATTCCTCCCTACAGAAAAATGGTATCGATTTTGGTTAGGATTTAGACCGTATCATAGTACTGAGACTGCTCTTATTAGAGTTACAAATTTATCGTCTGATCGTGGTTATATCTGTTTATGAGTACTGCTGGATCATTGACAATACTGACCACAACATTCTTTTAAATAGACTAGAAAATTATGTTGGCATTAGTGAAATTGGATTAGCATGGTTCAAATTGTACTTATCTGACCATCATCAATTGATAGCAGTAAATAAAGAGGTATCATATCAGTCACAAGAACAGTATGGAGTACCACAAGGCTCAGTACTAGGACCATTGGTTTTCATGCTTTACATGTTAGCCTTGGGATATATGATCAGAAAACATGGTGTTAGCATTCATCGTTATGCTGATGATACTCAGCTCTACATTTCTTCGCGGCTCAACAAAACATAATCAATTTCAACAGATATAAAAAACCTGGATGACTAGTAATTTATTACTGCTAAATTCTGAAAAAAGAAGAAGAAAAAAAAAAAAAACGTGTTAATTATTAGACTAAAAATCTCTGCATGTAATAACCAAGAACACTGTCTAACACTTGATGGCTGCTCTGATGTTTCCTTGTCATCATTTAGGTGTGCTACCTGACAGCAATCTTTCCATAAAAAGCCACTTTTTCTAGCATTTGTAAGACCGCATTTTTCCATATTAAAAATATTTTACATTACATTTACATTTAGTCATTTAGCAGGTACTTTTATCCAAAGGGACTTACAAATGAGAATAATGTAAGCAGTCAAAATCAACAAAAGAACAATGATATGCAAGTGCTATGACGAGTCTCAGTTAGCCTAACGCAGTACTTACGGCAAGGTTTTTTTTTTTTTGTTAATTATATAATAAATAAACAGAAAAAAGAAAGAATAGAAAAAGAATAGAACAAGTTAATCTTAGAAGCTTTTTTTGTTAATTATATAATAAATAAAAAGAAAAATAAATAGAATGCAAAAAGAACAGAGAAGCTAGTGTTTTTTTTAGAAAACAAATACAGTGCAAGTCTTAAAGGGTCAAGTTTTTTCTTTTTCTTTTTTTTAAGAATAGAATTTGAATAGAGCGTGCTGGAGTTAGAGGGTCAAATAAAGGAGGACGAGATGTGTTTCGTGAAGATGGCGAAGGACTGAGCTCGGATTAAGTTGGCCAGGTCATTCCACCAGAAGGGAACAGTTAATGTAAAAGTCAGTGAAAGTGATTTTGTGCCTATTTGGAATGGCACAATAATGCACCGTTCACTTGCAGAACTCAAGCTTCTAGAAGGCGCATAAATCTGAAGTAGTGAATTTAGGAAAAGGGGTCCAGAGCCAGTGGTGCTTTTGTAGGCAAACATTAATGCCTGGAATTTTATACGGGCAGTTATTGGTAGCCAGTGCAAATTGATGAATAGAGGTGTGACGTGTGTTCTTTTCAGCTCATTAAAAATTAATCTTGCAGCCACATTCTGGATTAATTGTAGAGGTTTGATAGAACTGGTGGGAAGACCTGCCAACAGAGCATTGTAATAGTCCAACCTGGACAGAACAAGAGCTTGAACAAGGAGTTATGAAGCATGTCCCGAAAGAAAGGGCCTGATCTTTCTGATGTTGAATAAAGCAAATTTGCAGGACCAGGCAGTTTAAGCAATGTGGTGTGAGAAAGTCAGTTGATCATCAATCACAACTCCAAGGTTTCTGGCTGTTTTTGAAGGAATTATGGTTGATGGATGGCGAAATTGTAATGAAACGATGGGTTTGATGGAACCACAAGCAGTTCTGCAAGGTTGAGTTGAAGATGATGGTCCTTCATCCAGTAAGAAATGTCTGTTAAACAAGCTGAGATGCGAACAGTTATCGTTGGATCATCAGGAAGGAATGAGAGGTAGATTTGAGTGTCATCAGCATAGCAGTGTTATGAAAAGCCATGAATGACAGAACCTAGTGATGCCATGTAGACAGAGAAGAGAAGTGGTCCAAGAGCCCTGAGGCACCCCAGTAGTTAGATGTTGTGACCTGGACACCTCACCTCTCCAGGATACCTTAAAGGACCTATCAGAGAGGTAAAATTCAAACCACTGGAGTGCGGTTCCTGAGATGCCCTTTGCCAATACGGTTGACAGGAGAATCTGGTGGTTAACCCTCTGGGGTCTGGGGGTGTTTTGGGGCCCTGGAGAAGTTTTGACATGCCCTGACATTTGTGCTTTTTTCAGTATCTTATCTTCAGTATCAGTGGCTCTGCCACTGTTGCCACTGTTGCCACTTTTTGGCTTGCTTAGTTGGGGACACTTAATTTTTGCTAATATTGTCAACTTGATTGCACAAACACTATTTGAGGAGAGCTGAACTGTGCTGGACAATGACATCACATCCAACTAAATGCAATTATAAAATATGATTCTATAGTTTGCACTGCTTTAATTTGAGAGAAACGTTGGCGTTTCTTTCTCCAAATATTGATAGTTTAGAAGTGAAGCATTGTAACAGTGGTCACTTGATGCTAATTATAAAGCTGAATGAAATCATGTGGTTTGGTGCTTATGAAGGGTACTTGAGCCGTACATCAGTCGACAAGAAGTGTGTTTTAGGAACAGGACAGACTGTTCCTTTTAAGAAAGTTAAAGATTGAGAAAAAAAATGAGCGCGAGAGGCGGATGCAGTTGTCGTGATCCATTTATCGTAGCGAAGCGCTGACTCTCAGCAGTGTGACCACATCCCTGAACACTGTCTGGCTCGAAGTCAAGAGCAACAATGCTGCAACACTGTTCTTCCATTACTTCTGCTAAACTCAGAGAAGATTCTTTACGCCCTTCCCCTCTCTGCTCTGCTATAGTGTTGTCTTGCCCTCTGAGACCGAATTATGATCCTCCCGAGAAACCAGTGTGTTCTCATAAATCGCTTAGCTAAAGAGCCACAGCAAATCGCTGTTTGGCTGAGTGGCTACACAGCTCTGTTTGTTTTTCTACTGTGTTAGCCTCATTCTCCACGGCAGATAATTTGTGAACTGATTTATGCGGCGGACATGTGCACTGGGGTTGTATGAGTGCGTTTTGGTGATTTCCTCACAGGATGTTCCTCTGTCTCTTCTCTGAGAAGAAACCATTACTCTAAGAAATATCCCACCAGGTGGCCTATCAGTACTTTCCAAAGCCACCGTTTCCAACAAGTGTATGTATGTTTAAGATATCAGCACACATTCTGAACCATGAAAAACTATAAAAGTTCTACATCCATAAGTCACCTAAAGTCATTGAACAGCTTTGTGCGAGTAACAGACCAAAATTAATTTCAGCGTTGAAGTTGAAATTTATCTTCATCTATACTAAATTTGAGCTAGTGAGAGTTAAGAGTTATAATGGAAAGTAAGATTTACATTTTGCACTGAAATACAGATTAATATTGAAATTGAAATTTAAACCAGAAGTGATGCATCTTTGTGCATTATTTGAACATTTCAGAGCTTTAGCAGATAGTGTAAATAATGCTAAAATGTTTTGACTGCAATTAACACATCTTCAAGCCATATTTCATCACATGAACCATATTTAAATGCATATGAATGTGAGATTTGTACAGAGCCCCCAAACGAACATGGAAACGGAAAATACATGAGATGGAAGAAAAAAAAAACCTCTTTTGCGCTTTTTGTGCAATTTGTGCATAAATTCAAAGTTTTCCAGGGGAACTTGTGAGAAACTTCAAATGTTTCAAATGAATGCAAAGTTTGATTGGGGAATGCAAAAGTTTTGCGAGCGAATTCAAAAGCACTGAGATATAATTTCCTCTCCCATTTATATTTACAGATCGAAATGTCCCTTTTAGGGGTTTGTAGATTTCAGAGATGCTAAAGATTTTAAACAACAAAAAACATATTTATTATAATCAAAAATGAAAACTGATGCAATGCATGGTAATGCATCATTTGTATGTGTGTGTATATATATATATATATATATATATATATATATATATATATATATATATATATATATATATATATATATATATATATATGAAAATCAAATAACCTTCACAAATTCACAATTTCAGCTAGATTTTTTTTCTTTGTGATGCATTTCTTGATTGAGGTTGATTGGAAGATTTTTTAGCTTATATAGTTTGAACTTCCAAATGCAGTTTCAGTGCAGCTTCAAAGGGCTCTAAATGATCCCAGCCGAGGAATAAGGGTCTTATCTAGTGAAATGTCATTTTCAAAAAAAGATTTATAAATAAATAAATAAAATTTATATGCTTTTTAACCTCAAATGCTCATCTTGTCTAGCTCTGCTATGTGCATGCATGTGTAATCTGGGTCAACACAGTTAGGGTATGTTGAAAAACTCCCATCTCATTTTCTCCTCCAACTTCAAAATCATCAACCAGTGTTTACAAAGTGAATGTGCAAAAAAGGTCAAACGCTCTTTACAAAAAAAAAAAAAAAGGTAAAACCGCTATGTAGGACCAAAGTTGGCGGAGAAAATGAAATGGGTGTTTTTCTACATTCCCTAACTGTGTTGACCCGTTTACACAGAGTACGCATGCACATCACAAAGCTAGACAAGACGAGCATTTGAGGTTAAAAAGTATAAAAAAAAAAATATTCTTATTTTTTTAGAAAATGACCGATCGTTTCGCTAGATAAGACCCTTATTCCTCGGCTGGGATTGTTTAGATTCCTTTGAAGGTGCATTTAAACTGCATTTTGGACGTTCAAACTCACGGGCACAATAAAAGTCCACTATATGGAGGTACTTCCTGAAATGTTTCCCTCAAAAAACACAATTTCTTTACGACTGAAGAAAGAAAGGCATGAACATCTTGGATGACAACAGGGTAAGTACATTATCTGTAAATTTTTCATCTGGAAGTGAACTTCTTTAAAATTTTGATCTGCACCTTATACAATGCTGTCTTATGAAAGACGTTTTGAGCACAATATGGACTGCGTTTATGGTGGTGGTGTTTGGAGCCTGAAAGCTGCATTTACTTTATTTGTATTGAAAAGAGCAAAATGTTTCCATTTTGTGTTCAACATGAGAAAGTAAGTCATGCAGGTTGGAACAACACGAGGGTGAATAAATGATAGCAATTTTCATTGTTGGGTGAGCTATTCCTTTTAATGCATTTTTAATGTACTTCTTCCTTACAAAAAGAAACACACTGGTTAAGTTTTCTACATCAACCACAGATGCTCGTCTTAAAAAGGAAAAGCAAATCTAAAACATGTCAACACCAGCAAACCATCCATCCATAACCTCCAGACATTTTCTATTTTCCACCCTCAGGTGAACCCTCAGCAGCACTTAGTAAATCACCTTTTCCAAGGAGAACAGCATTGAGCTTTTCTGTCAGGGACTGGAGTCTCAGACAGACACATTTCCTGTCCTTTAAGCTGTCCAGAGAGCTGAATTTATCTGTTCCAGCTCTCAGCGATGGCGGGAATCCCACAGAGTAAGCCCAGCTATAACTACACTGTAAAAACTTTGTTTCTTTACCAAGATAAATATTCAGTTAGAACTCCATTTCATTTAATCAGTAATTGTTTCCATTTATTTTATTTGCTATCAGAGCTGTTTTTGAGGGACAAAATGAGTGTTGGTCAGTATTTGTCAAGCCATTTTAAAGTGTTTTGGTTTCTAGAGTGTTTTTGTGGTGTAGTTAAGTGGTGTCTATGTTATTTGCAACCCAGGCTCATTGGAAATACATGCTTGTGGCGATGTTTCTGCAAAACTGATATTACAAAACTTTTCATGGCAGATTTAAAGTGAAATGTCCAGTGAGTGGCACTAAAACACTCACTTTTAATATATTGCTTCAGGCATGTATTGTAGCAGTTCAGAATTCAAATGTCCAGGGAGTGTCACTAAAAGATTAATGCTTTTTTATTTTGGAAAATAACATACCCCCTACACCAGTGGTTCTCAACTCCAGTCCTTGGGGCCCACTGCTGATTCAAACCTGATTCAGATCATTAGGAGAAAGGTCCATGAACTGAACTGAGTGTGTCAGATTCAGAAACATACAAAATGTGCAGAGCAGTTGGGCATCGAGGACTGGAGTTGAGAACCACTGCCCTAGACCATACCCAACCCTAAACTTACCCAATAATGTTAACAAATGCAAAGTTATAAAATGCATTTGCTAATGCAACAGTGCTATTTTAACTTCATTATAAGTGGGGTTTGATCTGTTTTGTCGAGTTTCATGGGATTCATACCGGAGCGCTTCATCACACAAGTGCAGTGCCGTATCGGGTGAGCTACCGAGCAATCCTACTATACTAGAATACCCATACATATAAAGCTTTAAAAGTGATGCTAACGTTCATTAGTATCAATTTTCAAATCTCACAGCATGTTTAAATTGTTTTGAAGTCGTGACATAATATTGTTTAAGGAATTGTGCAAAAATTAGGCTTTCTTAATTGAAACTTTGGCCCTGTAAATCAAAAAGAATAAAAGTTGTCTACATTTTATTGCCCCTCATGTTAATTTCAACTGAAAACATCTCGCATGTATAGGTACGTTTTTTGAGTTTTGCAGAAGTGTAGATATTTCAAATGAGCCTGGGAAGGTTATTTTGCTATATTATGTCTTTTAGTTTAAGAGCAAAATGCATTTGAAGTGTGCATTGATTGGACTAGCCTAAAATATTTTAGCCAAAGAAGCAAAATGTATGATTGCATTGTTTTCACATTTTATGTCTGATTTGATTTTTTTTTTTTTTTTTTTTTTTTTTCTTGGATTTAGGCAGTTGTTGAATGAATTGATTTACTTTAAAGGGAGCCCCAGCCCTTCCCCCTGTCATCTCTCCATTTCACCTCTCTCTGTGTGTTTGCAACTTCATTCTCTTCATCATGAGTGTAATTATATTCAGCTGATGAGGTCTGGCACCTGAGATGCAGCAAAAGGAGAGAGAGTGACATTTTGACAGTGTGTCTCAGTGTGTGTTCGGTCTCATTTTTGGTGGACTGTGATTCAAACACTCTTGGCTCTTGCCAGCAGCCGTCTCTCTGAGTTTAAACTCTCAACTTCATTCTGTGCGTGTGAATGAGAGTCAGGGTGGGAAAGTCAGAATCAGTCCATGCAGATCAACATCCTGAGACAAGCTTCGTTTCTCCTCAGCCGGTCTGGAGCCTGAAAGTTATTAGCAATAATTATTGCCCCAGATGTTGGACACATCTGTCAAGAAGTTCATCAGATGGCTTTGAGGAAATTCCTGCAGAATGATAAGCCAGTAATCACGCAATGAAGACATTAACAACAGGTTAGATGATAATCTGTGCTTTTATTCATCCATCCATCCAATTAAAGATCCATCCACCTTGCCATGCATTCATGAATTCTTCCATTCATTGAAATATTTGTCTCTTCATTCATCCATCCATCCATCCATCTGTTCATTCAGTCATCCACCCATACATATATTTATCCATCTAATCCATTCATCCATCTGTTCATTCAAACATAAATCCATCCATCCATCCATCCAAATATTAATTCATCCATATATCCATAATGTCAAGCATTCATGCATTCATTCTTTTCATTCATGCATCCATTTATCCATTCGTTCATCCATCCATCCCTAATTTAATTTCTCTATCTATCCATATAAACATTCATTGAACAGTGCATCCAACCATCCATCCATCAATCATAATGTCCTTTCAGAACAACTTAAATTTTCAAGAGCATTCTTAACGTAAGATGACATTATAATAAAGCCATTTTAATCCTTGTCAGGTGGGTTGGTCTTTTGTGATTACAGAAATGTGGGATGAAATGTAAAAAGAGAGAGAGCAGACCCAGGCAGTCCAGATGAACATGTAATTGAAGCATTACTTTATCTGGTCCTTTGACCCCTACCCCCCAAAACCAAACAGACCAGTCAGAACCAGACCAAAGGTCACCGCAGTCCCACCTGGTGAGCCAAAGGCACTGGCACTAATGCAAATACTAGTATAATCACTTTATCTGGCTTGCCTATGTTTTCCTCCACATTGTAATTGGACCAGAGTGTGTTTTGCTATCATGTGTCTCTTTCTGATTGGACGCCTGTGGTGAGGTCACCGTCGCTGATCCCTCTGTAAAAATGAACCTGGGAAGAGAGTGAGACAGAGAAACTGAGACTCATAGAGCTGTCCGTCACTGCTGTCTGAGTGCAGGAAATGAGGAAAAAAGAAGAAACGAAAAAAGGAGGAATTCATAACATGGGCTTCATCCCCTCGTAGGCTAATTGGTGGCGCTACATGAAGGAGATTTCAATCCAAATAAACACAGTGTCCCCAAGGTCTTTCAGAGAGAGCTTAACCTACAGATATTAACCTTAAAGAATACTCATCCTCTCACTTTACCTCCTCTCTTCCTTTTCTATAGCAGAACGTTTCGCCTGAGAAACACAAAATAGCATAACTGTTTGATTAAAATCTTACGTTTTCATGGTGCCATCATAGTTTTAATGATCACATCTGGAATAGACCATTTCATAATGATATTTGTTGGTTTGCAAAGTGCCGTCATTGTTCCCTGGAACGTTTTAGGTTAGTTGTCAAACAACAGCGGGAGGTGAATTGCATTGTGACTCACAGCGGAGTCCTGCGCATAATGTGAAAAATAAATAAATAAATAAAATAAATTTATATAGATGTCATGGCTACAAATTAGGAATTTGCTCCCAATGGGTGCCGATAGCCTTGTGGCAGCTGTAATGCGTTGGCGATATAAACACATGACGTAGGAGTAGAATGCAAACAAGAATTTTTTTAGTGATAATCCACAACGAAAATACACAGGAGAATAATAATCCACAAGGAAAAATATGCTGGAGATCACCAAACAACACTAACTACAAACAATACCAGACAAAGGAAACTGTGAGAACACTTAAATAGAAGCAAAGGAGCAATCAAAGAGAACTGAAGCACGTGAAAAAAATTAACTAAGGAACCATATAAGGAAATTTAGAATGGTCGCACACTATACGATTTAAAGGCATATTTTAAGACAGATTTGCACCCCCAAATGATTTTGGGGTGTGGGGTGCCCCGATTCGAGTCTTGTCTCAAATGATTTTTTGTCCAAAAATCCCGTTGAGAAAAACAGCATATGCTGGTTAGGTATGTTTTTGTCAGGAATATGGACCTTTTTTGTTGTGTTTTCCCTATTACCCCATGTATTTAAGTTCCTGTGCGTTCCTCCTTTGTCGGGTCTACTATGTGATGTACGAGTGTCTTATCCTGTTCCTTGTGTGGATTTACCCTGAGTGTTGGATTTACTAAAGACTGTTTCGCTTATCAACGTCTTCGTCATTCATTCCGGCAGAGTTTGTGACAGAAGACCCAACCTACAAACAGTACTACTGCGTGTTCCCCCTCTGTTTTGTTTATGTGTTTTATTTAGTGTTTTTTGTTTCCATTGTTCCCCATAGATTTCCTCGCCCACCCTGAATGCCTCCTCCTCTTGCTGGAGCATGGGGAGAGATCGGTCGAGGGCCATACCAGACTGTTCCCGGTCCTCATGAGTCTCACCAGCTACCCGGACGACGCACTCTGTGTGCTCTTGATGCCAGTTCCCCGTCTGTTCCCAAGAGAATCTTGCCAGTTCCGCTGCCAACCCAGTGCCCAGCCCATCTCCCCGTGGTGCAGAGTATCAGCCTGAGCCAACCGATGACAGAGAGCCAGAGACCGCCATGACCAGCGCATCAAGGAGCGACAGAGCTGAGGGTCGCCGCAGAGCCAGAGCTGTGTTTACTGTCAGACCAGGTACGAGAGCTGGCTATCATGTCCGCCATGAGGGAGAATGCCGTGCTCTGTGAGATCAAGGAGAGAAGCCGTCCACTGCAACATGGCTGAGGGAGAGCTGTCAATGGAACTGGGTAAAGGAAAAGTGGAAGGAGACCTAATAGACTGGGATGCTGACCTGCCCCTTTCCTAACACCTTCTTCAGAGCCTTGGTCTTTTGTTGACCATCCTTGGGAATCCACTTCTCCAGCTGCGCCTCATCCCTCCGGCTCTGTCAGGCTCCTCCATCCCTTCGGCTCAACCTTGGTCCTCTGTTGCTCTGGCTCTACTGCGGCCTTTCGGATCCACACCTCCGTGTCGGTCGCCAGAGCCATTAGTTCCACCGTGGCCCTCCAAATACTTCTCATCACCCTGGCTCTTCAGCTTTCTGTCTCCGCCAGCTCCGCTGCCGTTGGTTGGCCCCCAGGAGTCGTGGCCTGGGTCCCGCCTGAGTCCTCCCAGGACATGACGGAATTTGTGGGCAGCCATATTGCTATCGCTGTGGCGCCCGGGACTCGAACCCGCAACCTGCTAGAAGCTTTGTATATGCAAGAAACAAATTAAAAAAAAAGCACTAGAAGTGTTAAAGGGGTCATTGGATACAAAATTCACTTTTACATGTTGTTTGAACATAAACGTGTGTTGGCAGTGAATGTCTTCCTATTGAGAAGTTGTGTAATGAGTGACCACCGCTGCTGATCCATCGTGTAGTGTGCACACAACAGAAACTAGATGGTATCTCAGACAGTCATGTAAGGTGAGAAGAACAGCGATCTGATGCAGTGTGTTCACCGCAGACCCTGTTGAAAAAACCAGCATATGCTGGTAGGTAGGTTTTGATGCTGGGATGCTGGTTAGGTATGTTTTGATGCTGGTTTAAGCTGGTCCTTTGCTGGTTTAGGCTGGTCAAAACATACCTACCAGCATATGCTGTTTTTTTCACCAGGGGTATTGGTTGCTGGGTGACTCATTGACCAGTCAGCCGTTGTGGCCTAATTGAAATTTATGATTCATTTATTTAGACTGCTGTTGTCTTTTTGTCTGACAAAATGGTGGAATGAAACAACACATCTGTTTTGTCTTTTATGGAAAAAAACATTAAATCTTCTTCCAGACTCTGAATAGATGCACAAACAAATATTTACCAGCACTTGATTCAGAATGATCGTGTTCTGAATGATTCCAACCTACTGATTTAGCGATGTAACCTAGTTTCCCAACCCTGTTTCTGGAGGCATAGCATCAATACACATTTTAGATGTCCCACTTATCTGACCTATTTATTTCAGACCTGTGTCTGAATTTGCATACTTCCCTAATACACAGAGCAGTTCATGGAGTCTTAACTAATGAGCTGATGAGTTGAATCAGGTGTGTTTGATTAAGAAGAGTTTGGAAATGTGTACTGTTCATGTGCCTTCAGGAACAGGATTGGGAAACATTGCTGTAACCTACAGAAAGAGTCATTAAGCAAATCTTTTTTGTAAACAGATTTAAAAGAGTCACTGGTATAAATCAAGTCTATTACTGTTCTCCACAAGAAACATGAACCCACTCCTTTCTGTCTTTGATGCTGTTTTCCATCTCACGTATCTCCATAATTACGTCTTTTCATTTTAATCTTTCACTCTACATCTGTTTCAGCATTTCTCTCTTCGTTTCTTACGGCCTGTCTTTGACACTCATTCTCAGCCCTTTCCTCAATCTAAATGGGCAGCTTTGTGGGGTAATTGGTGCCATTTGGTCACCTTGAAACTCCTGTGGTGTCACATTGAGGCTTAATTCATGACTACCCCTCAACACCCCCTCTTTTCCTTTCTATTTCGCCTTTTTCTTCAAAGACACCCCCCGTCATCCCACCCTGCTGGTCTGCGACTCTTCATGTCCCGCAGATCAGTGAAGTCCTAACCAAAACCGTGTTGGACAAATTAAGTAGGTTTTCTCTGCTTCTCTGGCTTACATCACAGAACTATAAACATGAAATGCTTTGGTCATTTAAGAACCAAATCTCCACAAAAGCCCACTGCTGATTATCTCTGTTTTTTAAACTCGTATATCAGACTTACATTCGCTCTCCAAGGACAAACAAGAACTTTAACATGTCACTTTTAACTTTAAAATGCGTATGTCAGACTCTAGAGGAGAAAATAGAGTTAATCCTAAATATCCCTTTTGGATAAAAATGCACTCACACAGAAGATCTTTTCAAACCTTTCTCAAAGGACATACATTGTGGGTTTTCTCTCTTTCCCATGTATGTTGGCATCTTTGTCTTTACGTTTTGATATCCAAAATTATACTTTTTTTTATTCTTGGACATATAATTAGGCATCACAGAAGTCAGAATAATAGAGACAGACATAGGAATAAACAGAACCATAAATAAAGTCTAATTTGTAAGATAAATGCTAGATTTTTGTGGTTAGTTTTTTTCTAGTAACTGGTAGTGTATGGTGCTAGCAACATCAAGATCACTAGTTTAGTTTCCATGAACAAATGCTCATTTTGATAAAACTGTATAGCTTGAAAAGCTGAAGTAAAGTATATCTTTTAATCAGAGCTGGGTAGTAACTGATAATATAATCTGGATTACATAATCAGATACCAAAAATAACTTGTAATTAGATTGCATTACATTTTAAAATGCTCATAATCACATTACAGTTACTTTTTATGGATTACATGATTTCATATTATTTATCCACCTTTTCCCTGAGTAAGCGATGAGTGCTGCCATGATGGATTCCACCTTCCATTTGGGTGCTCTCGTGTTCCGGTCTTAAGTTAAAATACTGTGTGAAATAATAAAATAATGTGTTAAAATAATGTGTACTCTTATCATTTTGTGAACAAAATCCCACAAACTTCACCCAATCTGGAGCTGCATTTTGTGTACTCTTCTGTCTTCAATGCAGCAAAGCTTGCATCACTTCATGTCATCTTCCCACTCATTAAACTAAGACAGGTGAGTTACTGCAAAATAATACATAAATAAATAAATAAATTAAATTAAATTAAATTAAATTAAATAAATAAATAAATAAATAAATAAATAAAAAGAAAAGAAAAAGTAAAGTAAAGTAAAGTGAAAAAGTAAAGTGATGAAACTATGGCGCCATGTGTTCCATTTTCTTTTTTCTTTCAATTTTTCTTTCTAAATGACCCTACCACTTATAAACAGTTTGGTAAACCCTACTGTAAGGTAATGTTTAAAGTCGAAATGAAACAGAAGTTGCGATAGTCTTTTTTTTCCCCTATTGTGATGAATATCCGAGTGAAATAGCTTCTGGAATGTAGGGTGGGACCACTCTGCACCTGTAATTTGACTGACAGGCGATCTGACCAATCATAATGCAGAATCTGCCAATTTCTCAGACAAACAACCCAACTACAGGAGAGTTAAATTAATGTCAGTCATCTTTCCGTGGTTGAGACAATATAACTCTAATGTTCATTCATGTTTATTTCATGCTACAGCTCGTAGTAAAGAGGAAGAGATGATCTGTTCTCGCTTAAACTGCTTGAAGGCAATTGCATTCTTAAGCCACATATCATCACTAGGTTAGAAATACATTGCAGAGCAAAGAGGACATGACAATGCACTGACAGACAAGACAAAGCAGGTTACTTTAGGTATGAAACAAAGTCTCAGCTTTCAGATTTTGTCATTTTTTACTTTTGAAGAAATTCAAAAAATAAATATAATTTTTGGGGCTCTTTAATGTGATAAATCACTGTAGCTTCTCAGTTCTAGCGGTTCAAACATTAATCAATCTCTTCCTGCTAGTTATGGCATGTAATACACATGAATGAACATCAGATGGTCTGTTGTGTCAACTGCGGAAAAAACATCAATACATCATTTTCAAGTTTGGCTCAATTGATGTTAATCTATTAACTTTCCTGATTTGTTTGTCGAAAAAATTGGCATAATGATTGGTGAGATCGCCTGCCAATTGAACTCCCAGGTGCTAAAGGCCTGGTCATTGTCCATACCCTTTTTCTAGCCAATAATCGAATCAATATGGTATACAACAATCCCATTCAAGTCTATGTGATAAATGAGTTTGGTCAAAATTTATCTATAAGTTATCAAAAAGTAGTCAGACTACATTACTTAATATGCGTAATCCAGATTATGTTACTAACTACAATTTTCCAATAGAATTTATAATGAGTAACAGACTTCAATTTATAAGTAATCTACCCAGCAGTGATTTCAATAGAGGCATCTGTCAAATGCATAAGTATAAGCATTATTGCAAAATGTTATTGCGAAATAGATCTGACAGGTTGAAGAAAGCATGAAATATTGATTTGGGTTAAAATTGTTATGTGAGACGAAAGAGAGACCTGGAGCTACTAAACATTTTAGCCTTAAATCTCCTTGTGTCAGTGTCTGATAAACCATCTTACGAATTCTAAAAACAAACCTACTAATTTTTGGAGATCTGACAAAGCGTTTCCATTGCCAGTCATCCTAAAAACATTAGAAGGAGAAATAATAAGATGACTTCAGGTCAGCAAAACTTTTGCAATGGATGGATTTCAATATCAACATGAGGTTTGAGTCATAGTGTGTCTAAAGATCAGATGTATCTAAGCCCTTTTCAATAATAAAATGTTTTTTTTTAATCTCCTTTCTGTTCTTTACAAAATCTGTCAATTACATCCATCAGGCTTGGGTCACCCACATAAAAGCACCATTGCTCAACATGAAGCATGAACTTCACAGTACCCATTTAACCTGTCACAATGTTTTGTCATGTTATCTGGTCACCTCAATCATCGTTATGCTTTTCATTGTTATTAGAGTGCCAGTACTTCACATATGTGAGCTGCATAACTGTTTTACTGCATGTTGATATGCCCATACATGTTTCTCATGTTTAAAACCATACCAAAGTGGCAAAATTTAAACATTGTTTTACCAAAATGATTGCATGTTGGTTGTGTAGGCTGACTTTTGCAGCTTTGTAAATATCCATTTTAGGTGTTCGATGAGTATAGTTATACAGCCGCAGAGGTTAAACTCTGAGTAGAGTTCGGTGTGATGCTGTACTGTTTTGAATTTAAAGTGAGCCCGTACGCAGCTGCTCAGGGCACCTGGCTCATGTAAAGTTAAATTGAAACAAACAGGCTTATCGTATGGTGGCTCTGACTTCAAAACCACAACCTGGTAATAAGCCTAAATGCTAACTCGCTAACAGCTAATTACCATCCAGGGTTAACTGTCAACTGTCAGGGTTAAGCTCAGGGTTAAGATCTGAGGTTTGAAACAAAACCTACCGAATTAACAGACTGGGATTTCATCTGACCTGAGGAGCATGGACTTTTTTATTTTATAAATGGAGTAGGTGAAAAGAGCTCATGGAAAAAATAGTAGCTGAAGGAATATATATATATTTGGAAAGAGGAAAATACATAAAGACAACAGATTTTTACTTTTTACAAAAGAAAAGGTGCTGCCTGTGCAAAACTCATCACCATAATGTTGTGGGTGGTTGCCTGGAAAGTACTAAATGTTTGCTCAGGGCCTTCAAGCTTCTGAGAATTACTCTCAAGAACACTGCTAAGAATTGACTTAAGTGTAAAAGAATTCTTGCCTCAAAGCTGCACTTAAAACTTAGTTATCAAGCTTCTCAGTCGTAATTTAGGCGAAGCGTAGGACTAAATCTTAAGTGTTAGTCTTGGAGATAATTCACGACACTTTGCTGTGCAATAAATGGGATTTTTGATGACGAAATACACACGGACCAATCACTGAATAAACTTAAGTCAATTCTTAGCAGTGTTCTTAAAAGTAATTCTTAGAGGCTTGATAAATACGGGCCCCGGAGTTCTTTTGAGTGTTTTTTTTTTTTTTAAAGCAAGACCGGGTAGTAACTGATTACATTTAATCTGGAATACGCAATCAGATTTGAAAAATGAAGTACTTGTAGTTGGATTATAAATTACATTAGTGCCTATAATCAGATTACAGTTACTTTTTATGGATTACAAGATTACATGTCATATCACATATATTTGGTTACGCTTTGTTTTAAGGTGTCCCTGTTACAGTATATATTTAAGTACTGATTAATATTAATTAACTACAGTTGTGCTCATAAATTTACATTCACCCCTTGCAGAATATGCTAAATCCTAATAATGTTAACAAAATAAGAGGGTTTATGAAAACGGTATGTTATTTTTTTATTTAGTACTGTCATGAATAAACTATTTAAGATGTTTAATTTAACAGATGTTTATATATACTCCACAAGACAAAATAATAACTGAATTTATATAAATAAAAGGGTTCAAATATGCAGATGCTGCTGGAAATCTAAAGAATGTGCAGAAGCTGGAGGATTTTTTTCTGAAGAACAGCAGACAGTTGAACTGTTCAGGACAAACGAAGGACTCTTGAACAACTATCACAAAACATAAAAACAGTCGTGGATCATCCAGAAAACAACACATAGTATTAAGAATCAAGGGTATGCAAACTTTTGAAAGGTGTCATATATATAAATTCAATTATTCTGTCTTGTGGAGTATATATAAACATCTGTTATGTTAAATAGTTTATTCAGGACAATACTAAATAAGAAATAACATACCGTTTTCATGATCCCTCTTATTTTGTTAAAATGATTAACATTCAGCATATTCTGCAAAGGAGTATGTAAATTTATGAGCACAACTGTACATGTACTTACTACATGGTTAGGGTTAGGATTAAGGTTTAGTTTACTTGCATGTTATTATGCATAGTTTATTGTTATTATAATAGTATGTACATGTAAAATGTGTAACAAAGACACCTTAAAATAATATATTTATAATATATTAAAATAATATTTATAATGTATTTATTCGCCCTAATTCAAAGTTTTTCCGTTTTATGGAACTGCACACACCAGTTACTACTATTGTGACTACAATTACACAGAAAATAGAAAGGCCATACAATTTCTTTTAGTTTAACATTTTATGATTTAATTATTAGCTTTTCATCACCTCACAGACCCCAGTGTGGGAAACCTTGATGTATTGCAATGTTTAATGCACTTCTTGTTGATAACAAAGAATGGAAAGTATTTTCTTACAAGTTAGATCAAAAGTAATCAAAAAGTAACATATACTCAGGATATATTTATTATGTAATGCTATGTAATTTGTAATCAGTCATTGACTACAATCTATTCTAGGGATTTACTTCGGGTTGCTAGGTTGTTTTTAGTGTTTTTACAAAGCCAATTCTAAAGAGGCAACTCAAATCTTCTATGATATTCTGATCTTTAGATGTTACTTAATGAGATTTCTTCACCTTTAAATTGCCCACCGATCCTGTTGATCCTGTAATAATACAGTGTTTTTAGTCATTTTTGTGGATCTGTGTGAACAGGAAGGTTAACACATTCTCACTTTATTGCCTTTATTTTTATATTGTGGAGAAGAAGGTGGTTTAGGGTAGGGGTGAGGTTAGGTGCTCCAAATGATTGTGAAAGTCTCTGTAAATGTAATACTTATCTATACATACACTGTAAAAAATTGAATCATGGGTCTTGTAATTTTAATTTAAACCATTAAGGTGATAATTAAAATGTATTTATTAAAGAAATTGTGCTTCAGTGTTGAGAACATTTTACTAATAAAACCACGAGACATGTTTTCCTCATTTTTTAAAGAAAACTTAAGCAGATTTGAGGCTCGAATTGAGGAACTGATTAAGTTGATAAAATTAAGGAAAGAAGGCTACCTATTTATTTGAAGAGAATTAGCTCAATTATGCTGTTTTATTTTGGCAGTGATTATTAGCATGCTTTGGATATGGCTGGATATGGAGAGTAAATATTGAAATTAAGTGCTATTTTATGTGTTTTTGAGTGATGGGAAACATCTGTTAATGTTTAATGTTCAGTTTAGTTCTTAACATTTGAAAGAGTTTCTGTTACGTTGAAGTTTCTGTCATTACCATTGTGCAAAAACATAGAGCTTATGGTTAGGTTGTGGATAACTGCATGGACTAACACTATGAAGCATGATGCTTTGTTCAATGAGCAGTAGCTTCATGTCTAGCCATATAGTCTTTTAATTGTACAAGATAAAACAAAGTCAAATACAAACAGGCCTTACTCTAAATAACAGTTTATCTATAAATGTAAATTATTTTTATTTTTACAAATGCATGCAAAGAATTAATGCATAAGGCATAAAAATGAAAGCATTGCAGTACCCTATACACTGAAAAAAGTGATGCTATAGAGGTTCCCTAAGCATTGAGAAGTGACACCAAGGGTCAATATGTGACGAGTTGGGAGTGAGAACTTGTTGGGAAGGTCTGTACACCGAACTTTTAAAGAACACGAAGAAAAAACGTTTCTGTTTTTAGTACAATCATTGTCATGTAAACATACCCTAACAAAGAAAATACAATAGAAAATGAATGTGTGTGAATGAAAACCCAGTGATCTTCCCTCTTTCCCTCTTCTTAATGCAGTGGAGGCCTTATTGAGAAATATGGCTTTGATAAAAGTGAGAACAGTCTTGTTTTCAAATGGACTGCATACTGAATGCCACAGTAGCCATCGGCGTGGTTAGGACACTCCAGACATGATGTACTAGCTTTGCTCACCAAGGCCATTGCCTCTCTCCTCCATCTACCCATCTATCCTTCCCACAATCCATCTTTATCTGTCCTTCCATCCATTTGTCTCTTCAAACGAGAGCACGGTCTCACGGTTCCTGCTGGTGGATCCTTGAGTTTGATTTATAGCTGAGATGTTCTCAGAAAGATGTATTCCATCTTGTTGCTGTCTTTCCTCATCTTTCTTCCCATCTGATAGGTGTTTAAATAGAGCTGACTAGATATTAGCAGGAGTCACTGGAGACCATACACAAATCTACTTTCTTATTGGTTTAACGGTTAAAAATCTGTGTACAAAATGTACTCTCATAACAAAAAAGCACAAAAAAGGTACATTTTTGACTTGCAAAACAACTTTTTGCTAAAATGTTGTTTTATAATTAAAACCCTTATAAACTTAGCATATTGGAATGATTTCTGAAGAATTATGTGATACTGGAGACTACATTTTAACATATATTCAAACAGAAACAAATGCGTTTTAAATAGTATTATTTCACAATATTACTGGTTTGATCTCACAACTTACAATTACAGACAAACACAACCTGACTAATCTAATAACACACAAACTATTGAACATTTCACATTTTTATTGAACTGAGTATTGATTGACAGTGCAGGGTGGAGTAAGTACGTGAACCCTTGTAGATCACGCACATGTTTCCTGTAGCTTCTTATAACAGTTTTGACCAATTTTGGACCATCCCTCTCCACAAATCAGTTCATCAGTATTCCTGTATTGTTTTGATGGTACATTTCCTTAGTTGAGCTCTAATTAAACACACCAGATCAAGGTCTTCAGGATGACATGAAAACCAACGACATGTATTGTAGCTCTAATCATGAACTGTTGTACTGACATTCTCCTTTAAATTATTTTGATACACTTTTGGATTCATTATTCCTTCAATCACTGCAAAGTCCAGGCCCAAAAGCAACAAAACATCTGTGAACCTCTGCTTCATAGTAGAGATCAGGTTTTGGCGCTTTCCCATGCTTAGAATTTTCCAGATTTGTACACAGGGTATCTTACTATAGTTTAAAAGAGCATGTAGGTCTTCAGCAGTGCTAGGGTTGCCTTTTCCAACTTTTATACTCTTTGTCTTTCATCATTGCAATTGATTATAGTGGACATTTCACTTGCTTTAAATGCGGAACTGAAGCCCTCTACATGGCAGCAAATGTATTGACTGCCGAGAACGAGCAACTCAGTGAAAGTAGATGTGAACTAGACAGAGCTAGATCTCCCATTATTATCAAGCTGTCTAGACTTGAATCACTTATAGTGAGAGAGATCTAATTTTCACCATTTGCTTGCAGTGCAGACAGCATGTTAAACATTTTTAATTCACAAAGCTTTTGCAATTCATTTACTAATAAATCTTTTTAAATTCACTCTGAGCAGTGACTGTTTTGTATGGAAGCTGTTCCCACCACTGAATAAAAAAATTAAGTAATTAAGTAATCTCTTTTCTCAGGATTGTGAGATATAAACTGACAGTTGTGAGTTACAGTCAGAATTGCAAAATATAAACTCACAATCTGAATTGTTTTCCCTGCAATTATGAGTTTATATCTTCCAATTATGACTTTTTTTCCTTACAATTATGAGTTTATATCTCACAATTCTGATTTTTTTTCTCTTGCAATTCTGACTTTGTTCTCACAATTCTGACTTTTTTCTTGCAATTTTACCTTTTTTCCTCACACACTGTAAAAAAACAAAACAAAACAAACAAAAAAAAAAACATTATTTGTTGAGTCAACTTACAATAATTTATTACCCTGCTGCCTTAAAATTTTAAGTTCAGTCAACTCAAATAAGTTTAGTCAACTCGAAATGTTAAGCTGTACTATGTCGCAACTTAAATATTTGAGTTGACTAAACATGGTTTGTTAAACTTAAAAGCTGGGCTTGTTACCCAGCTGCCTTAAAATTGTAAGTTGAATTAACTCAAATAAGTTGTCACTTAGTACAGCTTAATGTTTAAAGTTGACTAAACTTTTTTGAGTTGGCTGAACTTAAAATTTTAAGGCAGCTAGGTAAATTATTTTAAGTTGACTCAACAAATAGTTTTTTACAGTGCAACTGCAATTTTATATCTCACAATTCTGACTTTTATCTCACAATTCTGATCTTTTTTCTCACAGTTCTGACTTCCTTACTCACAAGCATATATCTCACAATTTTTTCTCGCAATTCTGCCGTTTTTCTCACAGTTGCAAGTTTTTTTTTTCTTACAATCGCAAGCTTATATCTCACAATTCTGACTTTTTTTTCCTCACAGTTCCTCACCAGTATATATCTCACAATTTTTTTTTTCTTGCAATTTTGCCTTTTTCCTCACAATTCCAAGTTTATATCTTACAAATCTGACTTTTTTCATACAATTGAAAGTTTATTCCTCACAGTTCTGATTTTTTGTTGCAATTCTTACTTGTTTGGACTTTTTTTTCTTACAACTGCAAGTTTATTTCTCACATTTCTGACTTTTCTCTTGCAATTCTGATTTTTCTCACAATTCTGACTTCTTTTCTCAGATTTGTGATATAAGCTCCCAATTGCAAGTTCTAAAATCTAAATTCTAATTAAGTAAATGTTATAAAGCCAGAATTGCAAGATATAAACTCACAATTCTAAGAAAAAGTCATAAATGAGAGATATAAACTCTGCATTTCTGACTTTATAATTTGCATTTGCTAGTTTATAGTGTGTAAGTCGGAATTGTGAGATAAAAAGTTGCAATTACCCTTTCTTTATCAAATGAAGATTAAGTTTTATTAATATTACCAATTGATTTTAATTCACATTCCACTTGCCTTTAATAAAGTTGCCTTCAGTGCTGTAATATGCCTTTCAAAGCCTGTATCTGATACTGTAGCTGTATTGGCATTCTTATTGTACATATTTTTAATAAAACTCAAGGTACGTCACTTTAGCTACCTGCTTAGGTAGAGGTCATAAATACAATGCGCCTCATTCATAAAACAAGCAGAACAAATATCTGTGTAAATTGTTTTTATGTAATTTGTTGCACTGAGTAGAATGAAGCGGTTTACCCAAGAATGGCATTAGGAGCGATTTGCACGCAGATTCGTTCTGCTCGTGTTTCATGACTGAGGGCTAATATACTTTGTTGTTGTTGAGTAGCTTTGGTAAGACAGTGCCAAGATCATAATGCAAATGCAGATGTGTGTGAGTTTTATTACCATCACTACAGTCTCTGACACCCAAACCCAGCCAACAAAAACTCACTCTAAATATTTGGAAAGCAAAATGCAGTTGTTATTAATGTGTGTGGAGAATACTAAAGCATCACTCTGTATACAGTAAATCAGCACCTGACTAAACATGGCCTCGGCCAGCTAAGTGTGGGATTGTGGGTAATAATGTCGGTTTGTGCGGGCAACGCCGTATTTGGTTTTGTGTGTGAGTGAAATGCAAAAACGTGTGAAAACTTTTACATTTCAATACATCTGTCAAGCTTAGAGCGCACGGTCCTAATTATTAGCACATTTCTGCATTGTTACTGTGAATGTGAGTGTGCTCACTGTGTGTGTGAAATAGTTTGTTTATAACTTTCATTAGTTGATTTTAGACGGCTGTCTGAGTGTGAAATCCTATACTACACGTGTGTGTGTGTGTGTGTGTGTGTGTGTGTGTGTGTATGTGGGCGCACGTCTGGTCAGGATGTTTGTCCCTTCGGCCGCACGTGTTCATTTCATAATGGGACCATTGAGCCCCTCCGTCTCACCTCACACTTTCCTCTGACACCTGCAACACCCTGCAAATTGGCAGGCGGGACGGATTTAATAAACTCCAGCAGGAGGACAGTGTAAATCACTCCCTCACGGCACTAATACCACCACATTACGCCCCCAGAGCACAGAGGGCAGCCCGCTTCCCCTCACGTCCATGACTCATATAATCACTTCACCAGAGACCCAAACGCTTGCTACCAATGCCTTAGCACTGGGAAACTTTGAAAGCAAACACAGAATCTGGTCTCTTAAACCACAAATGTCTGAAAATCATTGCATTAGATAACAAAATGTTACCCTGGACCACAAAACCAGTCATAAGTAGCACAGGTATATTTGTAGCAATAGCCAAAAATACATTGTATGGGTCAAAATTATTGATTTTTCTTTTATGCCAAAAATCATTAGGATATTAAGTAAAGATCATGTTCCGTGACAATATTTTGTAAATTTTCTACCGTAAATATATCAAAACTTAATTTTGATTAGTAATATGCATGGCTAAGAACTTTATTTGGACAACTTTAAAGATGATTTTCTCAGCATTTTGATTTTTTTGCACCCTCAGATTCCAGATTTTCAAATAGTTGTATCTCAGCCAAATATTGTCCTATCATAGCAAACCATACATCAATGGAAAGCTTATTTATACAATGTACAATTTAATGATGTACAATTTAAAAGAAAAGATCCTTATGACTGGTTTTGTAGTCCAGGGTCACAAATAGCATTTTATTATTATTATATATACATATTTTTTGTATTAATGTATTTAAGCTTTGTAGATTTGTAGGTATTGAATGATACAACAAATTCATGTACTGCTTAAAATAGAGTGCTACTGACCTGCAAAGTGAATACACAAATTTCAAAAACAAGGTTACTTTCATTAAAGGGATTATTTACCCAAAAATGAAAATTCTGTCATACTCACCCTCATGTCGTTCCAAACCCATAAGACCTTCGTTCATCTTTGGAACACAAATTAAGATATTTCAGATGAAATCCGAGAGTTTTCTGACCCTCCATAGACAGCAATGGTCCTACCACTTTCAAGGTCCAGAAAGGTACCAAGAACATCGACAAAATAGTCCATGTGACATCAGTGGTTCAACCGTAATGTTATGAAGCTACAATGTGTGTGTGTGTGTGTTTGTGTGTGTCTGTGTGTGTGTTTGCAAAAAAACTAAAATAACAACTTTTAATAACAACAATTCTTCTCTTTTGCGTCACCCTAGCACCATTTTTGAAGAGTTCTACGATGCATGCTCGTGCTTTGATCTGCAAAAAATAAAATATCAAATAAAGTAAATAAATACATAAATATATAAAAAAACAACACAACAAAATTACTAAAATTTAAACTCGTATTAAATGGAGTCAGAAAATATAAAAATAAACTAATTATAAATATTAAGCACTATACCAGTATATCAGTGATAAAACAAGGCGGGCTGCTTGCATTTAGTGCAAAAAAAAAAAAAGAAAAAAAAGAAAAAAAACATTGATTCTGAATAAATGTGTTTGAGAACAACAAACAATGCAATTTATTTTAATATTTATTTACATTTATAGTTAGTAATTTAGCAGACGCTTTTATCCAAAGTGACTTACAAATGAGGACAATTTAAAAAAAAAACAAAAACAAATGATGGCTCTCAGGAATTCTTGATTCTGATTGGTCAATGGCAGCATTTACTACTCAAACGTTTTTAGCTGAACTGTATATTTTTTGGCTTAAATTGAAAACTATGCATTTATTTTGTAATAATCACTGGATGGCTTTACGTATTGTATTTTATATGTATGTGTTTACAGAAGTATATTATGTCATAATGACTCAACATTCATAAATCTGTGTTTGACACTCACTGAGAGATGATATACATTATATGTGACCCTGGACCACAAAACCAGTGATAAGTAGCATGAATATATTTGTTGCAATAGCCAATAATACATTGTATGGGTCAAAATTATCGATTTTAGTTTTTTTTTCTTTTATGCCAGAAATCATTAGGATATTAGTAATGCTCCATGAACATATTTTGTAAATTTCCTCCCGTAAATATATCAAAACTTAATTTTTATTTTCGGCCAAATATTGTCCTATCCTAACAAACCATACATCAATGGAAAGCTTATTTACAAATCTCTGTATAAATTTCAATCTCAAATTGACCCTTATGACTGGTTTTGTAGTCTAGGATCAAATATAATAATATATTAATAATGTTATATTATTATATGTCTGCACTGCTTATGCACATTTTTCTATTTTTCTGCACTGGAAGCTCCCGTCACCAAGACAAATTCTTTGTGTGTGAACAAACTTAGCAATAAAGCTTTTTTTGATTCTGCTTCAAGGGTTGTCAGTGTTTGACAATTTGAAATTTTGTTTGTGTCAATGATATTTATACATTTCGGAACGTGGCTTGAGTGTGGCCACATATTTTTAGTGGTCACTGTACATGCCACAGATTCTTTTTGGAGAGTTTACAGGGATAGTTCACCCTGCCATCATTTACTTAACCTCATGCCGTTCCAAACCTGAATGACTTACTTTCTCCTGTGGAACATAAAAGAAGATATGATTTTCAGGGACAACACAGGTCAGTGAAAATAACATGTCTTCAGCAAATATATGTAAATCATAGTTCTGGTGTGTTCATCTGATGTTAAATCTGTCAAACGTGCAGCTAAATATATTTGTAGCTAAGGTCAGCCTACATAAACATAGTAACTTATTCAAAGATATACATTTGTGCTGAACCAGCAGCTGCTGGGCTTCAGATCCACCGGACAGAATCCTCACAAAGAGCTCACTGTGATTCTACAGACACGACCTACGCTGCACTTCATATAAGCTAATGCTCTCAAAGGTCTGTGGTCAGAAAGATTTTGTTTAAATGTTTTTGAAAGGTCTCTTATGCTCACCAAGGCTACTTTTTTAAAATACCTGATTTCTATTTGAAGGGTCAATATCACTGTAGGGTGCCTTTTGGTGTCCTGTACACAAATAACTCATTTGCCATGACAACATAAAATGACTATGAAAGGGTGTGTTATATTAGCTTTTAAGTATAAGTTTTTATATGCATAACAAAAACAATACTTGGTTCTTTAGATACATTTTCTAGATTTTTTAAAGTTTTGTGTAGGAGGATGCGTGTTATTTTACTATGTCCTATGCAAGGCTCATTAAATTTGAATGAGAGTAGAAGTATAGTCAATCATTCAATTTTAACATTTTTCCTATTATTTTGATAGTCCACTTTAGACATTCTACTAACAGTAAGTAACTTTGCAAGTGCATGTCAACTAGTCATTAGAGTATTAGTAGACTGTCTGCTTAATATCTTCTAACACACTTCTAAACTTTTCAAGTATATGTCAACTTATTCTACTAACCCTAAACCTAAACAGTCTGCTCTGAGAGTTAGTAGACATGTAGTTGCAAATTAATGAGAATTAGTTGACATGTATTTGCAAAGTTACATGTATTTTGTTATTAAATAAGAGATTACTCAGTTTGAGTGTATTGACCATTTGCTAATAAAAACGACAAAAAGAAGAGTTTGTCCATGTCCCTTGAATGGTGGTCCACCCTGTCTTATTGGGGAATCCACCCCCTTAAGAAAAGGCCATTCCCTTTAGTGATATCTGGACAACAGATTTTTTTGTCTCTTCAGTGCCGGGAATTTCAATGGCTGAGGTGACTAAGTTGGTGGCTTTTAAACTGACAAATTTTCTTTGTATGAGTTTGCTTACTTGCTTTGCCAAAGCTTTAAGGAGAAGTCCACTTCCAGAACAAAAATTTACAGATAATTTACTCACCCCCTTGTCATCCAAGATGTTCATGTGTTTGTTTCTTCAGGCAATAAGAAATTATGTTTCTTGAGGGAAACATTTCAGAAATTTTCTCCATATAGTGGACTTCTATGGTGCCCCCGATTTTGAACTTCCAAAATGCAGTTTAAATGCAGCTTCAAAGGGCTCTAAATGATCCCAGCCGAGGAAGAAGGGTCTTATCTAGTCATTTTCGAAACAAACTGACAATTTATATACTTTTTAACCTCAAATGCTCGTCTTGTCTTGTCTCTGCGATGCGCATGCACAGGCTGTGTAATCCAGGTCAACACAGTTAGGGTATGTTGAAAAACTCCCATCACGTTTTCTTCTTCAACTTCAAAATCGCCCTACATCGCTGTTTTAATATTTTTTTGTAAATGGCGTTTGATCTTCTTTGCATGTTTACTTTGTAAACACTGGGTCAGTACTTCTGCAGCAATGTAGGACAATTTTGAAGTTGGGGAAGAAACGAGATGGGAGTTTTTCGACATACCCTAACTGGAAAAAAACAGACTTAGACAAGATGAGCGTTTGAGGTAAAAAAGTACATAAATTGTCAATTTGTTTTGAAAATGACTGACCGTTGGGCTAGATAAGACCGTTCTTCCTCGGCTGGGATCATTTAGAGCCATTTGAAGCTGCATTTAAACTGCATTTTGGAAGTTTAAACTTGGAGACACCATTGAAGTCCACTATATGGAGATAATTCCTGAAATTTTTTCCTCAAAAAAAAAAAATTATCTGAGTAAATTATCTGTAGATTTTTGTTCTGGAAGTGAACTTCTCATTTAACATGTCCACCCTGTCGGCATAAAATAGAAGTGATTAGAATACAGTATTTTCAAAATATGTAAGTTTAAATATACCACATTCTCTTCAACAACCAGACTAATTATTTAGCTAGTCATAGTTTGTTGTAAGCTAATATGCTAACTGAAGCTCAGAATGTCCACCCTGTCGTTTTTCCAAAATGTCCACCCTGTCGGCCACTTAGACTTGACTGTACACATAACAGGGTGGTTATATTATTTTTTTTCGAAGTTAAATAAATGTTTCATTGTCATATTTTGTCATAATTTGTGTGTTTTGCTTTATGTGTCCACCCTGTCATGTGCTGGTCCACCCTGTCATTTTGATATTTTCAAATAATATTTTAAATGGTAATTCAGTTATATCTGTATAATCCTGTGTGTTCAATAGCTAGGTGTGGGGCCAATAATGGGAGCCAAATGCATCCAAATATCAGTTTTCTCCAAATAAGAAAAAATACATGTGCAAATCGTTTTACATGTTTTACATAAAATCTTGTATGTATTTATAATTTGAAAGCAAACAAATAACCCTGTTTAAAAAAGGGACATTATACCTTTCAGAAAATATCATTTGCATCTTAATATTGCAATGAATACGTATTTAACAGTAGCAGTCCATGACAGGGTGGACTTATCTTATGGTTAATGCTTTGAATGATGGCCCATAAGTATCAAAAAAATAAAATAAAATAAAAAAATAAAATAAAAATGTGTGGGAGCTATAGTACTTGAGTTTCTACTATTTATGACATGACATTAAGTGAATGGGAAATTAAGACCAAAAGTTTTGAGTATTGTGAGGGTTGAAAGGCACTTTATGGTGATATTGATCCTGAATACATTAAATAATTATGTAATCAGCCTCATTACTCTAGTCTTCAGTGTCACATGATCCTTCAGAAATCATTCTAATATGCTGATTTTTTGCTCAAGAAATGTTTATTGGTAACAGGGTTGACATTTTTAAGAACTGACAAAGCATCATAAACTGGGAGAAAAAAAAAAAAAGAGACTTCAGTTTATCTTAGAAATGGACACATTGATGGTAACAAGGTCGATGCATTAACTAGAATAGAATAGAATATGGTAACACTTTATTTTAGGGACCAATTCTTACTATTAACAATCAAGCATATAACTAGCATATTGACTATTTATTAGTAATTATAAAGGACATATTAATGTCTTAATCTGCATGATCATATTTTATATCCCTTAATCCACCCAATACCTAAACTTAACAATTACTTTACTAACTAATAAGCAGCAAATTAGGAGTTTGTTGCAGCAAAAGTTAATAGTAAGAACAGGACCTTAAAATAAATTGTGACATATAATATAATATAATATTTCACTTATTTATTTGCTAATAAAGCAAGGAGAAATGAAAAACTGGATGGGGACAATATGTAAAATAAAAAGCAGCATTATAATGAAAGAAAAAGTAAAAAAAAAAAAAAAAAAATCAGTTGTTTTGCTGATGTGTTATAAATATCTGTAATAACCCAACAGTGAAAGTTGCCTTCAGCTCTTTTTCTTTTTGTACCTGTGAGAACAAAGTCTCTCTCAGGTTTCAGTTTATTTATTTATGTGCTCCTTCTTTGAGTGGTCCAGTGTCGGCGGGGTCACGAGTGTGTGGTGTTCCTGATTTCTGAAATACTGTAGACTCTGTGTGTTTCTTTGAAGCATGTGCTAGTGATTTCAGTGTGTATTCAACACTCTGAGAGGATCAAATGTTTTGGTTGTCTGGTTCCCGGGACCACTCGTGTCAAACAGAGCCCCCGTGAGATGATTGGTTGTGATATAAATCTATGTTGATGAAAAGGAGGAATGCTGGACTCTGGTTGGCTGATCAGCATCCTGTGGTCTCACCGAAACGCCTGCTTCGTTTTTATAAGATTCGGACGAGGTTATCCAGCGAACAGTCCCACAGAGGCGGATACTCGGCCCCTTCTCATTTCATAATTGGATCTGGACCATCTGCAAAATCTTATTTCGAAACTTTTCTTGGGTGTGAAGTTTATGCAGGACATTTGCCTGCCGAGAGAGGTGTGGGGCTGTCCGGTTTCCGATCGTCCGGAGCAGGTGCAGAATTCAGTGTTGTCTGTGTAGTTCTTCAGTGTTTGCGCAGAGCCTGTCTTTTCCAGGGAAGTTTCACTGCGCGCCTCTCTGTTTGTATGGATGCATGGTGACGGTTCTCCCAGAGGCCAGTGATAGAAGCTGTAAGGAATGACATGCCATGGCCAAGGTCTTCAATTTGTGGGAATGATGATTTCTAGATTGACATCAAGTTTCCCATGATTTTCTTCTTCTTTTTTTTTAATGTTTAGTTTAGTATGAATCAGATCTTGTCCCGCTGAGGATACGTGTTTGGTGTATAGGAACACCAAAAGCTCAGTTCCAAAGCTAAGGAGCTGCTTTACATAGACATCTGCCTTTTAAATTATTCTATACCTTATTATTGGTTAATTTGGAATCCTATACATACTATAAGTAGAAACTCCAAATAGTGCTTTTAGTATGGACAACAAGAGAGAATTTACAGAATAATATTGGGGTTATATGACGCCTATCAAAGACAATCATAACCGTTGTCCATTGCATTTACAGATTGATAACTAAAGTTTTTATTTTTCTTCTCACTAACATTTGCATATTAAAATAAAATAAAATAACAACAACAAAAAGAACTCGGTAGTTTAGATTATTGCCTTAAAAATTCATAGATATCACTGTCAGTTTATACTGCTGTTAAAACTTTCAGTAACACTTTCCAATACAGGTGCACAAATATGCATTAATTCATGCTTAACTAATGCAGAGATAATCGTGAGTTAATATATAACTCATGAAGAACAAAACCATTTATTAATAATTACTGCATCAGCAACAAAATAGCATTCTGTATGATTCATAGATTAAGCAATCAATAAATTATTAGTTAAAGTAGAAGCTCACTTCCAGAACAAAAATTCACATATAGTGTACTCACCCCCTTGTCATCCAAGATGTTTGTGTCTTTCTTTCTTCAGTCGTAAAGAAAATATGTTTCTTAAGCAAAACGTTTCAAGATTTCTCTCCATAAAGTAGACTTCAATGGTGCCCCTGAGTTTAAACTTCCAAAATGCGTATTAAAAGCAGCTTTAAAGGGCTCTAAACGATCCCAGCCGAAGAAGAAGGGCCTTATCTAGTGAAACAATCATATATTTTCCAAAAAATGTTCAATTTATACACTTTTTAACCTCAAACTCTTGTCTTGCGTATTCTCTGCAATGTGCACGTAAACTCCGTGTAATCTGGGTCAACACAGTTAGGGTATGTTGAAAAACTTGAAACACGTGTTAGAAAATATTAAGCAGACAGTCTACTAATACTGTCTACTAATAATGACTAGTTGACATGCAGTTGCAAAGTTACTTACTGTTAGTATAATTTCTAAAGTGGACTATCAAAATAAAGTGTTACTGAAAAATTCTGAAAAGTTTTCCTCAAGAAACATAATTTCTTAACAACTGAAGAAAGAAAGACATGAACATCTTGGCTGACAAGATGTCTGTACATTTTTGTTGTGGAAGTGGACTTCTCCTTTAAATGTGTCATAATGTATTAATTCCCTAATAACATATTATAGTAACTAATAGTGTAAATGTATGTGTTAATTACCACAGTGGGTTAAACCCATGCATTTCAACCTCCAGTTGTCTGCATTAATTAATCATTAGCTAATGATTTGCAGAAAAATCATTATTTTATGACTTTACTTGTTGAGGCACAAGACTATTAAGTAATTGTAAATCCATTATTACCACTCTGACATATTACTTAACAATTAGTTAATAGTTCTGTGCTTTAACAAGTAAAGTCATAACATAATGATATCTTTGCAATTCATTAGCTAATGATTAATAACAACAGACTGGAAGTTAAACTTAAACTGGAAGTTGAAATGCATGGCTTCAACCCACTGTGGTAATTAACATATGAATTTACACTATTAGTTAATATAATATGTTATTAGGGAACTAACACATTATGACACATTTAACTAATAACAGTTTGTTTATTACTTAATCTATTAATCATATAGAATGTTCATTAGTTGCTGATGCAGTAATCAATAACAAATGGTTTAGTTCTTCATGAACTATACATTAACTCGTGATTATCTCTGCATTAGTTAAGCATGAATTAATGCATATGTGTGCACCCATACTATAAAGTGTTACCAAACTTTCTCTGTTAAGTGGATCCAATGAGATAAAATTTGCGGTTCGGTCAGGTGACATTCAATATATACCTAATGAATATAAAAATACATGGCTAACACAAACTTTGCAGTATTTAACATATTTTATCAAGTGTATGCTAATATTCAAAAGTTGTTGCCCTGCCTGTAAAAACCCAAGGAATTTTTTTTTTTTTTTTTTTTTGTGTGTGTGATTTTTCTTTTTTCTACATAAAATCATCCTTCATAAGGTAAAGACCAATCTGTAAAAATGTAACCTTCGTATCTTTAACATTAACTAAGGCCATGTCAAAAAATATAAATCATACTGAAAAGAATTGTTAAAATCGAACTTTTGATCTCATAATTTGATTTTGAGACTTTAGTCTGGATTTCACAGACAGGGTCACATTTTGGATCACTAATACTTATTTTCACCAAAATAAATAAAATAAATAAAATAAATAAATAAATAAAATTATATATATATATATATATATATATATATATATATATATATATATATATATATATATGAAGAGTTCAGATGCAAAACCAGATAAAAGCCATCTCGGTCAAAAATGAGATAATGATACTGAGTGAATGCTCTCAACACATATTATACGTCCATCAAATACTTTTTCTTCTCACTAAAATACCAGCCTCAGCCCAATCAGAAGTACCGGTACTTACATAGAAACCTATACATCTGAGCCTGATAAAAATGCATTTTTTTAAAGAAAGATGTCAGATGGATTTATCTGGTTTTGCATCTGAACTCTTCATATATATATAAAATAAAATAAATTATATAATATATAAATGTTATTGTCACACCCCTGTGGACTGTTTATGTTGGTTTCTCCCTCTTGTGCCCATATTTGGTCGTTCCTGTTTCCTGTTCTCGTTTAGTCATCATTAGTTAACCTTGTTTCACCTGTGCCTTAATTATGTTCAGCGTTATCACCTGTCTTTATAAGTTGCATTCAGTTCTGTGTTTGTCGTCCAGTCTCGTCAACGTTAATGTGAATGTATGCTACCCTGCCTGTGGATTTACCTGTTTTGGAAACTACCTGTGGATTGTAATAAAGACTTTATCTTTACCTTCTTCTTCGTTCGCCCATTCCTTACACGTTACGTGACAGTTATAATATATAAAATAAATGTTTAAAGTAAAACAAATGTTTTCTATTGGAATATATTTTAAATTGCAATTTATTCCTGTTTTGCAAAGTAAAATTTTCGGTTACACTTTATTTTAAGGTGTCCTTGTTACAGTATAACTGTACATTTAGGTACAGAGTACTATTAATTAACTACATGTTCTTACTATATGGTTAGGGTTAGGATTAGGGTTTGGGTTAGGGTTACCTGCATGTAATTATGCATAATTAATTGTTATTACAATAGTAAGTACATGTAACGTGTAACAAGGACACCTTAAAATAAAGGTGTCACTGAATTTTCATCAGCCATTGCTACAGTCTTCATTTGTCTTCAAGCCATGATTCATTTTTCGGGAATCGTTGATGAATAGAAAGTTTAAAAGAACAGCATTTATTTGAACTATAAATGCTTTGCAACATTGTAAATGTATTTACAGGAATTTATTTGATATCTAATGCCTCCTTGTTGAATAAGCTTACTGAAAACAGTCAAAGAGAATGTTTATTATAAGTATTTTAGATTTAATTCAGGATCAAGTATAAATCAGCAAATTTCAGCATAATTAAAATTTGCCTAATACTTGTGTGTGCAGAGCATTTTATGCTTATTTGTGACCCTGGACCACAAAACCAGTCATAATAGTCAATATTTTTTTTTTTTTGAAATTGAGATTTATACATCATCACAAAAGCAGAATAAATAAGCTTTCCATTAATATATAAAAATATATATAAATTTGTATAAAAATACAAATATTGAGAAAATCACCTTTAAAGTTGTCCAAATGAAGTTCTTAGCAATGCATATTACGAACAAAAAATTAAGTTTTGATATATTTACAGCAGGGAAATTACAAAATATCTTTGTGGAACATGATCTTTACTTAATATCTTAATGATATTTGGCATAAAAGAAAAATCTGCAATTTTGACCCATACAGTGTATTGTAGGCTATTGCTACAAATATACCTGTGCTACTGTTTTTGTGGCCCAGGGTCACATTTGATGATCATGTTGCTAGCTTAGCAATGTTCTAATGTAAAGCTCTTCAAGTAGATTGTAAATCGAGTCTCCAGTGCTTAACGATGCTGCCTTAGAAGGCAGCTGCCTAGGTAGGGGCCACTCACTAGCTTTTGTAACAGAGCTGTATTGCACAGCATGTTTCCAAAGCTAGTCCAGTGTATCTGGTCTATGTAGCTGTTTGGCTGGTCTTCCCTTGCTCCACATCCTTTATGACCAGCTGCTGCAGAAAGGACCCATGAGCCCACTCACTTTGAAAATGATACCTGCCGACTTTTAACTGGCCAGTGAAAGCGCTCGGCCTCGCTCAGTATGATTGGCCGATGACAGGCGCGACACGTCAGCGATGAATCACCCAGCCGTGTTTTACAAGGGCGGAACCAAAACAGAAGTTTTTATATTCCAATTTATAGCCCATGGAATCTGAGAGGGATGCATCGGTAATGTTCGCATGGCAGCACAAGCCGCTGCGGTCAAAATAAACCCTGTTTATTTTGCCTGTTTATCGAGGGTGTCTAAATCTTCCATTCATGCACCAACTTTGCAGTGACTGTGACTGAAACTCTCGTCTGATGCCTCGCTGAAGGCTGCTGTTGGCTTTGGCCATCTGGGTCGGGTTGTATTGTTTACAGAGCAAATGACAGACTGCTGCTCCGCTGCTTGGATGGTGTTTTTATGGTGATGCATGACCAGTTCGGTTGCAGGCTGTGGCCAGTGTGTCCTACAGAGCTCTAAGAATTCACTGAAACAATCATTCATACAGAGAACTAGCCCTGTTGAGTTTATGACCAGTTAAAATAGCAATTAACTCTATTAATCAATGATCAGCATCATGCAGTTATTTTTTAATCCATTAGATGGCAGTAGCAGGTCATTGTGGGGCTCACGTGTTAAATGCAGATGAACTCTTTTGCTGTTTTCAGAAAAGCATGTCACTGTTTCTACAATATATCATATCTTCTATACTGTGCATAATGCTAGTTTTCTGTATGCATAGAATATCCTATTTTGCCAAAACAGCACACTGAGCAAGATGCTGTATCCCACAATGCAATGTACCCAATGTGACCTTTCATTTCCAGTTTGACAAATGAACTCAAATTAATATCAGCTTTGATTTTTTAGTCTCTATTTTGACTCATTCTTTTGTTAGACAGCATTTTCAGACAGATTTTATAAGTAAATAAATGCTAAATTGCAAAATGACCTATAAAAAAACTTTAAAAATGACCAATAATATCTAGTGTTTAAATAAATAGTTGGAATATGTGCCTCCAACTACATTTTGGCAAAACACTGTTTGCAAAAAAGGTACCTCCACATATAATTCATTGTCGTTTCCAGCTAAATAAACACTAGGGGCAGTAAAACACCAAACTTTTATATCTTTTCACACAAATTATGATGTCAGGGGCAGATTATCGATTAACAAAACTCATTGCACAATACTTTAACCTCAACACACTTTTACCATTGTGTAAGAGTTGAAAATGATTACATTTTGATGTTTGCATCACAAAATCAGTGCTCTATGTATGACTTTTCTGACTTTTCTGATATATTTACAGTAGGGAAAGAACAAAATATCTTTGTGTGAACATGACATAGTAAACTTGCTCATTAGCGCACCCGATAAAGCACTGCAATTGTTATCCAAAGCTCGATTATGAGTCCTGTGAGACACTCGACACAACACTCAATAAACAAGCTCATTTACAGCTTATGGCTGCTTCAGCAAATGCATTTTTTATCTTATGTTTGCTATTTACACTGTAGGTTAGGTTTAGGGTCAGGTTCAATGTAGGTGGTTTACTAGACATTTCTCCAGCATAAAACATTGCCACATTCATGTTAATGTTCAGAACACTTTTTGCGCCACTCACTGGATATTTCATATTGAAAGTGCTGCTAAACATTCAAGAAGCAATGCAATATCATTTTCCAGAAATGTGGCCACAGGCATGTTTTACAGTGAGCCTGGCTTGGAGTTTACAGTGCATATTGTGCAGTATTTAGTGTAAAGTAAGCTAGCAAACACAGTTCTGTAGGAATATCGGTGGTCTGTGCCCTTACCAAACCCATTGCTTACAAACCTCCAGTGGGACACAGAATGACCCCCAAATCAGATTTATCACTGCAGGCTTAACAAGCAAAAGCCCAGTGCGTTTCATCTCCGACACTCCTTTGAATGCGTGAAATCCTGCGCAACATGCAGGAAGGGTGGAATAAGACCCGGTTTGTTTATGATTAAGGGTTAATTTGTGAAAAGTCTGGAAGAAGGGAACAAGTTTCTTCAGGCTAGGTCACTCTCTTCACAGTGGCTTACCTCATACGGGCCGCAGACGTCACACACTTTCAAACACACTCTCCGGTCTCATCGATGTGTTGGCTAAGTAAGTCCAGAAGGCTGACGGTCTGATGTCATCTCCCGCACTAATGAATTTGTCTTGGACAGAATCTGGTCTATGTTTGACACAGACAAACAAAGCCCTTAAACCGGTGACACACAGACGTAACAAATGCAGGCACGTGGACTTCAAAAGTTGGATCAGTCAAATAATATCATTTAGATCTTTATGTCTTTAGGTCACATATTAAGTCACACTGGATTCAGGGTTGTCCAGATCAGCAAGATTTCATTAAAAATTGGTTGTTTTTCATTAAAAGAAAACTGACCTTGTCAAACTGCATGAGCCCTGGTATCCGGAGCTTTTGTAGAGTTTAGACAGTTGAATGAGAGCTATGCAACATCTTTAATAAACACATGCAAATGATTGGTGAATAGGCCTAGGATATGGATAATACTTTTAAATCTGAATCAATGTTGTATTTTTTTTTTCTCTGACTGTTAAAGGAACTGTGGTACCTCATCTAACCAGCAGAGGGCACATTATTATCCTTTCACAAATCACTTTTTGCCCAACCTTAACTTTACAATTACTTGATAATCTTGAAACTGGAAAATTTAAAAGTGCCAGTCTGAATAGAGATGTATTATGTAGGCATAAAAATAGGTTTCTTAGGAGTTTTTCTTCAGAGCAAAATGGGCAAAATTTGGTCCCTCAGGTGAGTTGTGAGGTCTGTTGAGTAGAATATATAGTACACTTCAATCAAAACATGTGGTCTTGGAGTATATTTACACTAACAGAAGTTTAAAAACTGTCAACGTATAGGCAAATAAATAAATAAATAAACAAATTACTATGGGGAAAAATGCTACCCATAACAATATCATAGAAAGGACCCCACCAAACACTTATGACTGTAGCAAAGTCAGTAACTCTCCTAAAATATCAGATCATTTGAATTTTTTACAAGGCAAGGGTAGTTCAGGTTGTAAAGTGAGATGTGGTGTGACTCCTAAAAAACTTAATTATAATAATTATTACAACTGTAAAACCAATTTAAAAAAATGTATTTAGATACATTTTTGACAATGTTTATGTTTTTTTTTTTTTTTTAGTATAAAATTAGTATATAGCATTATTATTGCACTGTATGAAAAAAAAATCTATTTTGTATTTTTACATTAACGCTGTAATCAATATTCTATTTATAAAATACATGTATGAATCTAATGAAGTTAATGTTTGAAGCATTTGGCATTTATTCCAAAATAATAACTCAAGGAAGTAATAATTTAACCAATAGGGTACAAAAGTTGCTAAAAGCACACCTTAAGAAAAAATGTGCCGTTCACTGCACTTAAAATGTATAATCGCAGAAAAAAAAAAAAAAAAAAAAAAAAAATACTATGCAATATATATATATATATATATATATATATATATATATATATATATATATATATATATATATGTTTGTATTGAACATTTACGAAGCAACAGATTTTGTGTAACAATAAATCATACAAGTCGTTTATTTGGATTTAAAATCAGGTTTTACCCCACACACAGGACAAAAGGCTCACCAGCATGGAACAAAAGGCACACAGTATTGATATAAAAAATTTAAGCTAAAGTAATGTTTTTTGTTTCTTTTGTTTCTTTTTGTTTTTTTTAAATAATGTCTAAGTTAATACTAGTTCAAAACACAAAACAATCACTTTAGCAAAGTTTGTACTATTTTCTGCTTGTTTTCTGCTAGTTGAAAAAACTATATATAAAAATAAAAATAAAAAAAAAATATATATAATATATATACAGAAACATGATACAGATACAGATATACAGAACTATGATATACAGAATCATTTTAAAAAGTAAAGATTCTGAAAGCATTGAAAGAGATCCCATAATAATTTAATACAGATTTACAGTACAACATATGATATTTTATTATATGATATGATTAAAATCATGTTTTTAAATATGATGGTTTCATTCTAAACATGGTGATTATCTCTAAGGACACCTAACATAATATATGATCTTTACCATCTGAATCTAACAGTGTCATGTCAATAAATGGAAAAGTCAGCCTTCTATTAATGTTAATTATTGTGCCTTTTTTAGCCCCAACAAGCAGGGGTGCTTTTTACCTCAAATACCATACTTTTTTTACATATTCTTTTGCTATTTAAAAAGCTGTTGGTTTCATTCTCTTAAACAAAACAGAAAATCATTAAGAACACATTTTTCTCAAGGTATATTCAAGAATTGTATACTCATTTGCTACTTAAATCTACAACATTTTTAAAAACATCAAATATTAGATCAAGTAAGCACAGAATCGGCTTTGCGCTGCTGCCCGCGATCACGTCAAGGATCAGACAAATTTGCACATGTATCTTGAAATGTGGATGTTTTGGAAAGTGCTACAATGTTTTTCTGCCATCTAGTGGTACAGAGGAAAATAATATCAAAGGCACTTTTTACCCTGGGGCGCCTTTAGCCCGGTTGTACCGTATTATATATATGTATATATATATATACATATAAAATAAAAACCGAAAACTGAAAATGCTGTACATTTCGGTGCATCCCTAATTTTAAGCCCTTTTTTTTTCTGTTATTCTTTAGTTAACTTTTAATAGTTAACCTTTAGCTATTTTTGAATTTTTCAGATCATCTGTCTCAATGCTCGGTAAATATTGGTCACAGACGCTGAGATTTACTTTAAATTTCACCAAGCTGATCACTCACTAAAGCTCCCACAAATCATGTTTTCATGTCATTTTAAGTCTTATTTTTCAGTTATAACTCCCCAAACCCACCACATGCTTTAGTGGCTCTGTTAAAACTCAATGGGCTCAGGGGAGGCGAGAGAAACACAGACTCCCGCTGTAACTTTATCTGCTGGTGTCGCTCTTGGACAATGTTTCTTTAGAGTAATTTATAAACGTTTTGATGTTATATTTTGTAATATTAGCATTGTTTTATTTTTGTACTACGATTTTTTTTTCCTCATCCAATAGTTTGAGGAGACACTGGCTCCCTTGCCTCCTCGGAAGAAACACTGATATATATGTATTTTTAAACAATAAAATACTATGGTGATGCAGTAAACTTGTAAAGGCAGAGATATGTAAATAGCAGTTAAATGTATGTGTCAGTGAATATGTGTAATACATATGAGTGCATATAATAAGGAAAATTTGCAGTCCTTTTCTTTATTGTACACACTCTAATTTGTGATTGACCCAGGTTTTCGTACGTAATTACAATATGCAATAGTATGCAATTACAGTATGCAAGTGTGTATCAGGCAGCAGATCACATCTCATGAGTGCTCGCCACATTGCATTGCTGTTTCTTTATACAGGGCTCGATATTAACGGGACAAGTGGATTTTGTGAGAGAGAATTTTAATTGCCCGACCGGACAAGCAACCTGATTAAAACATCAATAACAAACAATAACTAGGGGAACACCAAAACTTTGGTGAGAACGATTATGATTTTATTACTTTCAGCATAAACGGTGACAGACAGTATCAAGGTTGTGTCAGCTGAGGCTCATGTAGCCTATTTGACTCACGGAAAAATCAAAACTAATAGGCGCAACAGCACACACTAAGAAACAAACATGAACAAACACAGTGCGGTAGAAAAAAAAAGGTAAATATTGTATATTGGTAACGTAGCAAGGGAGACGTGAAGCAGGGTCGAACAATAGCAGGTACAGCGTAGGCAAGACGTGAGAGTAGTCCGTGAAGCAGGCGAGGGTCGATGAACGGCGAACGTAATCCAAGGGGCTAGGCAAAAGGGTAATCTGGAAAAACGAGCGAGAGATCCACAGGGCAGCACAGACAAAACAAGATGACCAGACGAGAAAACTAAACTCAGGGAACTAGGGAACTCAGCGCGGTACAACCAACCAAAACACCACAATACAATACTCCAATCCACAATACAAAACTCCAATACTCGGCGAGTAGCAAGGGGAAGTCCGAGGCTTATATAGCGTGCCTGATTGGATACAGGTGTGTACAAGTAATTAGCGCAATGGGTGATGGAAAACGTAGTGTGGTGCAACAGTTTGTGTAGTGTGAAATGTCAGTGAAATGCACAGGCGACCTCTGGTGGCAGGCAGGCCGGACAGGATTCATAACAATATTACATATAATATATGTATATATTGAATGAATTACCTGTTTGAATGAATTGGTTGAATCAGTGACTCACTCATTAAGACAGTGACTCACTGCCACCTACTGGTGGTTTGTTTTCATATTTAAAAGTACTGGATTTTTCTAATATTTCAGAATTATATGTTAAAAGAGTAAAACATTATTATTATAACCAGTGTTGGGGGGTAAAGCATTACAAGTAACGCAAGATACATAATCAGATTACTTTTTTCAATTAACTAGTAAAGTAACACATTACTTTTAATTTACAAGAAAATATCTGAGTTACTTTTTCAAATAGGTAACGGCAGTTACTTTTTTTTTCTCCTAGTTATTGATTGAAAGCTCTGTTGTCCCCATGTTGAGAGATATCGGGAGTAAGATGTAAAATTAGTTCTAGAATAAATGTGAACATGCATTAATAACGCAATATTGTAATGCATTAATATTAAAAGTGACTTTTCCCAACACTGATTCTAACATTATTTATGCATTTGCAATTGTAGCGTGTAAATGCATTTATGAAACCTCTTTCATTAAACAGTTTGAGTAAATACATCTAAATGACACTTTCGATGAAGCTTTAGTGTTTCCTTTTCAGTGGAAAAATCGAGTTTGTTGATACTGAGTTCATCTGAATGGTAACAACGATACAGAGTACAGAATCTAATTATTCTAACTGAATGTATTTATAAAATGTAAGAATTTGACGTAAACAATGACACATACATTTAGTAAGGTTAGGAAAAGACTGCCCTTGATAAAGTTAAAAAGTGTCCTAGAAATCAATTTAAGGCAAACATCACAAATATGCTGATTAAAGTAAGACCTCATAGAGCAGAAATGAGATTTTGAGATATTGCTTCAGAATGGTTTACATTTACACCAAACAAACAAACAAACAAACAAAAAAAGGCTTTTTTTTTGCCCCGGGGAACTTACTTTTTTATTTAAACAAGTGAATGACAGATTCATGTCAAGTCTTAATGTTAAGCCCTGTGTTAGGTAAACAGTCAACAGTCAACTCTCATTGTAAATGTCTTCCAGTTGTTTTGTCACTGCACATTGCTGTCAGTGTGAATGCCCCTTTATTGTTAGGCTGAATTATTGCAGTGTTGTATGACCTGAATGCTTCGTAGAGCTTTAAAACACTGTTATCTCTCACTGTTCTCACATATGTCACTGACTGCGACCCGACGGTCTTCTCTTGTTTATGACTTAACTGTTGTATCAGGCTTTTAACCCTCAGTTCACGACCTAAAGTTGTCGCTGCTCTGCGACCTCTTACATATTGCGTGTTGCGTGTTGTAACTCACAATGGCCTATGAAGCGCTATATAAATAAAATTGGCTTGACATGAGTTGACGACCTCACGTCCTCTCCTCATTGTGTGGTGAAGATCAATATGGAGTTTATTGGGTACCAGAACCCATAACCACATACTACGCTTTCTCTCCGACAGCTTTGAGAAATGATTGCGTATCCGACACAATTGTATTTGTACAATTGGAAACCCGACCTTCGGATTTCACCGACAAGAGGCCCAAGATGGAAAAACAAGCCTAAACTCTCAGTTTTCACCATCATCTTGGATTGTTTTCCCTTCTGTTGAGGTTTGAAGAGCTTGGTTCTTTGACACGATAGATGTTCTCACCACTTACCGAGGACCGTGATGAGACACGGCCTCTCGAATGCTAGGCCTGGTTTTCATGTTCTTGTAAGCTACACCTAAATTACCCAGGATTGCTTCCAGAGGCAGATCTTTAGGCCCTCTATGAGAGAGAGCAAGCAAGCGTGTTACATATACACCACCGAGGATTGAATCCAGAAACAAGTCGTTCTTGTTTTCAGTGAAATATCTTCATAAATTTGCCAGGCACTTAACTTTTTGTATACATCTGCGTTCGTATGCGCGCACATGTGAGTAGGCCATCCCTAAATTGCCGTGCAGATCTCTTCCAAAGCCTTTGTAATGAAACGCAGACTATTTCATCACTCCGTAAACTAATAAACGGGGACAACGCAGCAGCCCGCGCTCCTAATCAAACCTGACGACAAGTGACAGGAGGCCATTAGCCTCCCATTCACCAAATGAACATCCTGCTCTGAGCAAGGCCAACAGGCACGCCGGGGGGGGCCTCCCAGATCCTTCATGGAAGCCATTATATGCCCTGTCCGACACCCAGCCGTGCCCGTACAAGGGGGGTGGGGTCAGAGGTCAACTCGACCATTAGCAGGCTATTACAGAGCTTCACTTCATATATCTAAGACTCAGACAGAGCCAGAGAACCGAGGAGAAACTATGTGAATGGTGCTGGGAAAAGATAGTGAAATATTGAATTAATAGTAAGTCACTAATAAAACATATGTAAAAAATTATGTTTTGCATGGAACAAATGAAATGTATATTTGTGTTTGATTTTATTCAATGTGTTTTCGAGTGTCTTAATTTTAAGTGTCTTTTTTTATATGTATATTTATTCTTGATGGTTCTCAATACTGCAATTTAAGTTTTTTATCAGTATAAATTAAATGCAGTACAACAATTACTTGCATGATGTATAATACTATAAATAGAACTTTCTTTTATTAATATTTTAGCAGGGATATATTAAACTGTAAAGACATTTCAAATAAATACTGTTGTTATTAACTTTCTATTCATCAAAGAAAAGAAAAGAAAAGAAAAGAAAAGAAAAGATAAGAAAAGAAAAGAAAAGAAAAGAAAAGAAAAGAAAAGAAAAGAAAAAAGAGCTAAAGTAATGATGATGAAAATTCAGTTTTGCATCACAGAAATAAGTACAATTTTAAAAATGCATTAATATAGAAAACAGTTATTTTTATACTGTATTATTATATTTAAAAAACTTTAAATTATAAATTTTATTTTGCAGATAAAATGCAGCCTCAGTGTGCATAAGATTATTATTTTTGCACTGGTTAATTTTTTTTTTAATGCTTCCAAATGAACCAATTAATTTGCACTTTCCAACATTACAAATAGTGAAAAAAAAAAAAATAAATAAAATAATTTCCTGGAAATCTTATACTACTCGCTTTGCTGAGAAATATGTCAGATTATGGGAATAACTGTGTTTCATTTTGCCTAAGTCAGCAGCATTTCTACTTGTGGTTAGTTACTCCCTTGTTTAAGAATGAGACTGATTATTTTAAGAGCAGTAAGAAAAAAATCCCAATTTAGACATGCTGAAACTCTTTAATGTAAGATGGAAAAAGTCTTTTAGAGGAAACATGTTCTCATGTTCTTCAATAAGATTAGTGTTCTCTAGTAAACACACTTTTACAACTAACATCTCTAGTCTAACAATTATACGTATAATAAACTGATTATTGCTCTGTATTAGAAATGTAAACACAGACGTATAAAGCGGAGTCTCAGAGAACATGTGGCTGGATTATATAATAACGAGTTATGTGAGCTGGTCTACTCCTCACCCCAAAACAATCTCACTGATCTCTGTAAGCTTTACCTCTCATTTACAGGCTTAAAATTGCTTCAGAACTGATCTGAGATCAGCCCTAGCGGCCCCGGGAGGATTAGAGCGGCAAAAGGAAGATTTGAGAGGAATGAGAGACTGAAATGAGCTCAGAGGTGAAAAGTGACGCTCGAATCCCAGCTGTTGGGTTAAATATAGTGGCATGCTTTGGGCATCTCTGAGAGACTTGTGAAATATAGGCCTGGATGTTGTCACAGTCGCTGTTTGTGTAGGAAGGTGAGATCCTAACTCAATATTCAAAGCTTAGGAGGGCGACTGGGAACGAGCAGCACTGGACCGGGAATGCCTATGGGAGGAAGAGGGGTGGGTCAGAGAGGTTGTTCCGGATCAGAGAGACTCGTGGATGTGGGTGACTGACATGTCAGACATGTAAACACACTTTTATAGTGGCGGTTAATGACGTAAGCATGATTTTAGTGTGGGAATCTCTCTCCGGCTTCCTGACTTACACACTAATAGATGTATTTAAGACATTTACATTTTATATTGCAGACAAACATAAAAATTATAGAGAAGCTCACATCTTCATAGTTGATTCGCAGATCATTCATACCATTAATATTTCCGCAAACTGATTGAGGTTTGTGTGTGTGTGTGTGTGTGTATGTGTGTAGCTCCTCCATTGCTCCTTAATTATAGGGGTTATAATCTCCATGCCTAAAGTGTCACAGTGTGTAAAGGTTTATTATGGCTGACGTGGGGTTTGAGGGATGGGGTACAACGGGTGGAGGGAGAGGGTAAAGCCCCTATCAACACACACACACACACACACACATTCTTTTATAACTTTTTCTTTTTCATTCACAGTTTCTTTTTTTTTTTTTTCCACTTTCTTTGTTGGCTTTCTTTGAGAGCCATCTCACTCACACACATGTATGTTATTTAATATAAGTGTTATTTAATATTATTTATGTACAATTTTATTTTTATTATTTTTGTAATTTGCTATTACTTTTAAATTCTCAGTTTTCATTTTAATTTTAGTTACATTTTCAGTAATTTTATTATGTTCTTTTGTCATATTTTTAGTTTTTTTGTTTAATTACTATTTTTAGATTACTGTTGTTTTAGTTTTAGTTCTGTTTGTTTTAGTGTTAAATGATTAGTTCACTCAGAAAAAAAAAAAAGGTAATTTACTCACCCTCATCTCATTCAAAATGATAATGTCTTTTTTTTCTTCAGTCAAAAATGTTTTTGAGGATAACACTCCAGGTTTTTCTCCATATACTGCAGTTTCAGTGCAATTTCAAAAGGATCTACATGATCCCAGCCGAGAAATAAGCATCTTATCTAGCGAAATCAGTCATTTTCTAAAAAAAACAAAAACAAAAACAAATAAAATTTATATACTATTTAACCACAAATGATCGTCTTGCACTTGTTCTGCGATGCACGTCTACGACTCCACACATTACGTAATCATGTAATCGCTTGTGTTGTGTGCACACCAAATGCTAAGTGAATATTCTCACCGCATTATCACTCTAGATTACTTGCAGGATGTTTTTTACGTTACTACCAGATGTATCAATTTAGACATGCCAATAAGTTTTTCGCTGATTGGCTTGCCTGACAATGTGCCATCCGAATTTTCTACTCGTGTGGAAATTTTTCAACTTGCCCACAAGCGATATTGCACATATTGCCAATTTGCTACATTCAAGTCACCCGAATTTGCACAAATTTGCATCTGTTTGCGTTTTTGCATTGACTTTGTATGTAACCTACCCGTGGAAAAAATTAAATTCGCTTTTGGTGTGCACACACCATTATTCCTCAGCTGGGATCACGTAGAGTCCTTTGAAGCTGCAATGAAACTGCAATTTGGACCTTCAACCTGTTGGCTCACATTGAAGTCCACTATATGGAGAAAAATCCTGGAATGTTTTCCTCAAAAACCTCAATTTCTTTTCGACTGAAGAAAGAAAGATATGAACATCTTGGATGACATGGAGGTGAGTAATAGGACATTTTTATTCTGAAGTGAACTAATCCTATTTCCTAATCCTTCCTAATCAAGTTTTTCCAGTTAGTAATTTTAGGGTACATTTACACAACAACTAACAATTGAAAAGTTGTTCCTTTGCATTTTTTTGCAAAGTTTCATGTACAGATGGCAATGTTGTCAACGAGTCATTCTATATTTAGAGGTACATTTCATGTCAGCCAAAAATCAGGAAATCAGTATTCTTTTTTGATAAATAAACTAGGTGGTTGAATAATATATATCCCCTTCATGTGCTAAATTAATTATTTGGCAAGCTTAAGCTCTAATGACTTTTTAAATATGTTAATGAAAATTAACATCTGATTCATTATTTTATCAACTGTGTTACGGACAAATGCTGTGTCAAATGAAACATGAATGAAGTATCACATGTTTGATAACACAGTTGTTTGAAGGTTTTTGAGTCTATTCACACAATTTTCTTTAACATAAATCCACAGTATGCTAAATTTAGTGTTATTCACCATCCTTACCCAAGACTTCCATCTCCAGAGATATCCCCATCTTTTTTTTGACAGTTTAGTTCACATTTAAAAGATTTATGACATAAAAACCACACATAACACAGTTGACAAGAGTAACACAGTTAACATTTTGGCCATTTTAGGGCCTTGTGCAAACTGCTGACCTTGGACGAGTTAGTACATGACCTTGATTAACATATGTTTTTTTATTCTTTCTCTACATATTTATAAATATAAAAAGTGATGCAAGTTCACCAGAACATGTTGATAACATAGTTGACGGTCAATTAATCTACTCTATGTGCAGACAATAATACAGATAAAATATTGAAGAGAAGTTATGATTTACCACACTGTCTTCAAATTTCCCTCCAAAAAAGGAAATTACATCAGGGGATGTTGGACATGTGACTTTGGAACAAACCATTGCTGATTTATAGGGGGTTTAATAGACAGTAACACAGTTGACACTGATTTCTCTGACATACACAAAATGGATGATTTAATGTAGATGCATGAGCAAAATATTTTTAAAAATATAAACAGCTTTCTCATAATTTAATGATCATTTTGGACAAATATGTATAAGAAATATATACAGAAACATACATTTTAGAGCTAATCTGAAGAGCAAAACCTTACATTTACCAAATCGGACAGCAGAAAAACAGCAATTTCAAGTATAGTTCAAATTCAAATATTCAATATGTAATTTTTGCAAGATAAAATATGGGTGTCTGTTAGATTTTTGTATTAAATGAATTAGAAATGTCCCCTGATATAAAAGTGATCATAGCTTTAAGTGAAAAATTAGTAAATTGATAATAGAGTCCATGGACATGACATGTACCCCTAATTATAGATTGACTCCAAAATGATCCCCGTTTACACAGATCTGTGAAAATGCTGCTGTATAATGCCAGTAGATAGTGATGTCATATTGTAAAAAATGTGCCTGCGCACATGTACAGTCCTATCCACCTTATTTTACCCATAAGAGTGGGTACAGCCATTTGTAAATTTTTTGTGTCTGGCTTCTGGTGTCATCCACTTCCAGCTATTTTTAGCTGCACAAAAAGCTCATTTTGCTGCTTGATATTGCAAACTGGTGTGTCTTACCATATTATTTTAATGTATTATCTTAATTATAAACACACTGGTTTGTAGTGCAAACTGTTTTACCATTTACTGCACTTGATATTCTTCTCGTTATTTCCCTATGGCGGATTATGAACCAGATGTCTAACACATTACCAGAAAACAGCTTACTTCTGCATTGAAAAATAAGGTGGATAGGCTAAACATGTAATAAGCATGACGTCACTGTTTTCACAAATGCATATTTTCATTGTTTACGTAAGGAACAATGGACGATGGGCTGTTGAATTCTTAAAAAAAATAATGTACACCCAAGGTGGTGATGCGGCCACGACGCGACCTCGGGTGTGCATTGTTTTCTAAGAATTCAACGGGCCGAAGTCAATTATTCTGCTTATACTACGGTTACCACACCTCAAGACATCAATTGGATAAAATATTTCAAGGCATTCGTCTGGTTTTGTCCTTAAAACGCTGTTGTGAGTAGGATTAATTTCTTCCACCTCTGTTGCTAATTCCGTTGCTAATTCCGAAACGTCATTTCAGACCTAGTAATGATGCTTGAGCCATTGATAGCAGAATAATGCAGTTAATAATACATTTTAGACAGATAGACAGACAGAAAGAGAGAGAGAGAGAGAGAGAGAGAGAGAGATTAAGCTCGTAAATTACGTCTTGAGTTTGTGTGCCTCTCAAAAGTGTTCGACAGCAGCATCTGTACTAATAGTGAAGGAACAGTGCCGTTGTTACCTTGCTTGTGAGAAATGTCAGGTAGTTTTTAAGTTGTTAATCGTCAGAGCAGCTAAAAACATTAGCGCGTATGTTAACGTGTGTGCAAACTGTATGTGTGTGCTCCTGTAAGGGAGAGAAAATGGGAGAAATAGAGTATGTATCCAAATAGAGCTTTTATCCAAAGCGACTTACAAGTGGGAAATATATCAAGCGATTTATCCTAAAGAGGCAAAATGACACAGGAAGTGCTCATAATACCATATAACAGACATTGTTCAGATAAGTACAACCTAGAAAGGGAAGAATAGGAAAAGAGTATCGGATCGAAAAAGATAAGTTTTCAGCGGTTGCTTGAAAGTTATTAGGGAGTTGGCATTCCGGATAGGGGTGGGAAGATCATTCCACCAGCCAGAAATGGTGAAAGAGAATGTTCTGGAAAGTGATTTTGAAATGAAAGATAGAGATGTGTGTCATCAGCATAGCAATGGTAGGAGAAACCATGTGCCTGTAGAAGGGGAGGGGTCCAAGAACTGATCCCTGAGGAACCCCAGTGACCAGATGATGTGCTTTGGATACCTCCCCTTCCCAGGCCACCCTGAACGACCTACCCGTGAGATAGGATTCAAACCAGCGAAATGGAATCCCTGTGATGCGCAGTGATGAGAGGGTGGACAGGAGGATCTGATGATTTACAGCGTCAAAAGTAGCAGATAGATCCAGCAAAATGAGTACTGATGATCTGGAATCAGCTTTTGCAATCCGCAAGGCTTCAGTGACTGACAGTAGTGCAGTCTCAGTTGAATGGCCACTCCTGAAACCTGACTGGTTAGCATCCAATTTGCTGTTCTGTGAGAGAAATAATGATACCTGGTTAAAAACAACTCGTTCAAGTGTTTTTGCTATGAATGGAAGGAGAGAGATAGGTCTATAGTTATCTATAAGTAAAGTGTTTAATGTAGGTTTTTTGAGCAGTGGGGTTACCTGAGCCTGCTTGAATGCAGTGGGGAAAGTGCCTGTGAGGAGAGATGTGTTGATGATGTGTGTGAGTGCTGGTAAGAGTGTAGGAGAGATTGCTTGGAGAAAGTGAGAGGGGATAGGATCTAGTCAGCATGTTGTAGGATGGCTGGTGAGGAGAAATTTGGATACTTCTGCCTCAGAGAGGGGACAGAAGGAGAAGCGCCATTTTCTCTCTGCTGCCCTGAGTTTGGACCGATGCTCACGAAGAACATTGGATAACAAGGGGTTAAACATGGAAATGGAAATGGAATTAAAAAACTGAAATGGAAAAACATGGAAATAATCTGTCTTTTTTTTATCCTGTCGTTTACTGTATTTATTTGTTTGGCCAGTGTCATTGTGGGTTTTTCGTTATTTTGCTGTTTTAGGCTTTAAGGACCTTTGAAGTAACTGAAATCATGTGCGTAGTGATATAGACATGTAAAGCTGCCTGGAGCTACGTTCGCAGTGTGTTTCACTGAAAATAACTGCACACCTTAGAACGTTCGTCAGCCAATCAGATTCAAACATTCAAAGGCCCCATACTAAAAAAAAAAGATACTAATATGTTGTTTATAAAAAGATAATAATAATGTATTGTTTACAAAAACATGCACTTTGAAACCTGTTTTCCAAGTTTGCATTTTCAAAATGCTGTTGTTGTGTAAATGAACAACTGAAACGCATAAGAAGATTTCCGTTTTTAGTTGAAAATGGTGTCATGTAAACACACCCTCAGCGCTTCACTTAATTTTCATTAGTTACCAAGGCAAAACATCTTATTTCAATTCACTTTTCTTTTTTTTCTTTTTTTTGTATCTTTAACTTCAGTTTACAACAGGGATAGGCAATGTCAGTCCTGGAGTGCCACTGTCCTGCAGAGTTTAGCTCCAACCCTAATTAAACACACCTGAACAAGCTAATCAAGGTCTTCAGAATTGCTAGGGCAGGTGAAGTTTTTTCCAGGGATTGAGCTAAACTCTGCAGGACAGCGACACTCCAGGACCGACGTTGCCTATCCCCGGTTTACAATAATAACCCTGCTTGGAATATGGTGAACAGGTCACATTCATCTATCCATCCATTTATTCTTTCTTTTGGATCTTGTCAGCATCTGTGCCATTTACTTTCTTTGTTAAAAGAGCAGAGGGGAACTTCTTCAAAACACCTCCTTTTGTTTTACATTAAAGGATGTCAGATGGGTTTAGAACAACATGTGGGTAAATAAATAATGACAGAGTTTTCATTTTTGGATGAGCTAACTTTATGAAGTCCACTTTAAACTGTATTCAATACAGCAAGTCAACCTGAGCAGAAACAATTCCAGATTTTATCCCACCGTGTCATAAACACCATCTCAGTGCATTTCTCTTCTGAAGGAGTGTGTGTATTTTTATGGAGTGGGCCAATGACTTAATTTGCATCATGTTCTGCTACATGCACACTGACATGCCTCATCACACAACTTTGTTTCATAAAATCTGTTTCAGATTTCTCTCACCTAATAATAGACATAACATCATGCATCCCCTCAGTTACACCCCCCAAACACCAGCCATCAAACAAGCCGCAGTGAGAGTCTTGCCTTTATAAGCCTCTTTAGATCCCTTGTTAGGTTCCTCTTTCTCTCCGTTTGCCAGAAGTTACGTAATATTGTAATGTGTAATCCCACCACTGGGTTTTCACAATTAATATATTCATATGAAAGCTGTGTTAAATCTAGGTGATAGATATCTGATGAATGAGAGAGACTCTTTTTGACAAATCCCCTCTCCAGATGCACAATACGTCACGGGGTCCCGGAAGGAGCTGTTTGGCTTTGAGACAGCTCCCTAATGAATACATAATGCTGGTGTAGGCTCGGACAGAGAGGCCTGGCAGATGAGCTGCTCTCCATAAAGAAACCACATATGAGCCAGAACCATCCGGAGCTCTGTTCCTGGATCCTGCTGTACTCACAAATGCCAGGGATGTGTTTCCCTCGTCTTGAAGAATGCCTCTCGGCTCCCGCCGGCGCTGGTGGGAGTGACTGTGTATTAAATGAGTGTTTGTCATGGCACAGTGCTTGCGGCGAGAGTTGCCGTTCAGAATGAGATGGTTTGCTGGAGTTCAAGAGTGTTTGGATTGGGAATGTTTCACGGAAAGGGTTCTAGCAGGGCTGAGGAAAAGGAAGACGTTCTCTTAAACACGACGCTCACTACAAGGACCAGGAAGGTCTGCTATCTTTCAGCATTCACATTCATCTCAATGCAGTTGCTCAGTTGCCGAACTGCCAAGACCACCCTGGAAATAAATAATTGAAATCTTTCATCTTTGCTCAAGGAGCAGCAACATTTTTGAGCCAACCATTTGAGCTGCAGTGGCTATATGAAGAGCTATCAACCAATAGAAGTTTAAAGGCCAGATTTACTAAACTAGGCAAATTAGCGTGAGAGCACAATTCCAAAAAAGCGTCAATGGGAGTGGAAAGTTCTGTGGGTGATCAACTGACATGCGCAAATAAAAGAACACAGACATGACATCTCATTTTCATAATGACCAGCGAAATTTTTGAGAGAAGAGCAAATTAGCTGAAGGCCGCAGACAAGCAGAGCCATTGCTAATCCTCTGGCATTCCAAATAAATTAATACAAGTGGAAAAAAATTCCCTCCCTTTTACCATTCGCTTTCTGTTCTTTGCGGTGGCTTCTCCTGGCAGCAACAAATTGCAGTCATGTCAAGTGCAAAATGGGTTAAGACATTGGGGCAGTAAATAATGACACAAATACCAGTAAATTGACTAGTGCAAACCTATTTTCCCATAAATTTGGCAAAAATAACTGTGTCAGTGACTTTTTATCTCAAATTTTTCACTGCACTTTTATCTTAAGTAAATCCTGAGAGCACTTTTTTAAAGTCAAAAGAGGGTTTGAGCTGACACAGCCTGTTAATAAATCCGGCCCTGTTCCTGCCAGTCAGCCTTGCGTTGTGGGAAGGATGTGTTGGGCAGGATGAGGTCTGAGTTACAGTATGTTGAACCAAACTTAAAGGAGAGTCCTTAAAAGTCCACTTCCAGAACAACAATTTACAGATAATGTACTCACCCCTTGTCATCCAAGATTTCATCTCTTTCTTTCTTTAGTCGTAATGAAATTGTGTTTTTTGAGGAAAACATTTCAGGATTTTTCTCCATATAATGGACTGATATGGTGCCCCGAGTTTGAACTTCCAAAATGCAGTTTAAATGCGGCTTCGAACAATCCCAAATGCGGTTATAAAACGATCCCAGCCGAGGAAGAAGGGTTTTATCTAGCAAAACGATCGGTTATTTTCATTAAAAAAATACAATTTAAGTATTTTTTAATCTCAAATGCTCGTCTTGTCTTGCTCTGCCTGAACTCTGTGTATTCTGGCTCAAGACAGTTGGGGTATGTTGAAAATCTTAGATCGTATTTTCTCCCTCAACTTCAAAAATCATTTCAAAATCATCCTACATTGCTGCAGAAGTACCGACCCAGTCTTTGCAAAGTGAACATGCAAAGAAGATCAAACACCCTTAACAAAAAAGGTAAAACAACGATATAGGATGAAGTTGAAGGGAAAACATGAGATGAGAGTTTTTCGACATACCCTAACTGTCATGAACCGGTAAAAAACAGAGGTCGGGAAGAGCAAGACAAGACAAGCGTTTGACATTAAAAAGTATATAAATTGTATTATTTTTATGAAAATAACCAATCGTTTCGCTAGATAAGACCCTTCTTCCTCAGCTGGGATCATTTGAAGCCGCATTTAAGCTGCATTTTGGAAGTTCAAAAATCCTGAAATGTTTTCCTCAAAAACACAATTTCTTTACTACTGAAGAAAGAAAGACATAAACATTTTGGATGACAAGGGGGTGAGTACATTATCTGTAAATTGTTGTTCTGGAAGTGGACTTCTCCTTTAATAATTGTAATTCAAATCATAACGTATTTGAATGTTTGACAGATGATTATGCCAAAATAATTTGCCAGTTGCCTGTTTACTGCTACATCTCAAAGTAAAAGTACATGCACCTTGAATTCCATGTCTGAATTTGTCATCTGTGCTTGATTGACTGCACTCACATTTGAACCAATTGGTTTTAGGAACTAATCAAAGACAATGATGCCAGTCAATCAACAGAAGCATTTGATGTTTAAGATATGTGCCTTTGCATGCCTTCACAATGGCAAAAAAAAATGTGAATTAAAATTTCGTGATCATTTACTCACCCCCATGTCATCCAAGATGTTCATATCTTTCTTTCTTCAGTCAAAAGGAAATTAAGTTTTTTTCAATGCAGCTTCAAAGGGCTCTATATTATCCAAAAAAGGTCTTATCTAGCAAAATGATCTGCCATTTTTCAATAATACAATTTTTATACTTTTTAATCACAAATGCACCTTGTGTACCAACCAATTGATATAAAAGTGATATAAAAATGCATTCGCTGATGCAGCCGAGCTACAGTATTTTAACTTCCTCATACGTTGGTTTGAGCTATTTTGATGAACCATAGTTTCATGTGATTCACCTCAAAAGTGCAATGCCATGTCACTGCTGCTTTGAAACTATCTATATTGTATAAAGTGCTATATAAATAAAGGTGATATGTAGGAATATGTGCATAAAATACCATCTATGTTTGCTACTGTCCACCATGTTACCTTAACTGGGCAACACAGTTGACAAGTAACTTAGTTGGCATTTTTAGTGTTTTGGGCCTATACTCAACATTCTAGTGGGTAACTTAGTTGACAATGGTTTTTTGGATGCAAATAAAACAAGTTATATCACAATAAACACTAACCTAATCTAACTGAAGGCAAAACTACGAAATTAATTTATATTTAAGGTAATTTTCATGCTTAAATGCAGAGTAGACTGAGCAGCTTTATATGTTGAATACCAGGGTTGTATGTGATATGAACATTTTTGAACAAAAGATATGGCTTTTTCAACATATAGTAGTGTGATTGGGAAAATTATAATTGTGTACTAGAAATTTAAGCATCAGAGCTTTATATTGATGAAAATATATTAAAAATATACTTCACGGACATGAGATGTACCCACAATTATAGAATGACCCAGGTACACTTTTTTTTCAGGTTTGCAGAAATGTATATAGAGGCACGTATTTCCAGTGAGCCAATTGAAAGTATATAACACAAAGTTATTGAAAGTTATAACACAATATTGTGCAAGAAATATGAGAAGTCATAATTTGTGTAAAAAAGAATAAAAGTTGTCAAGAGTTTTACTGCCCCTTGTGTTAATTTCACTGGGAAACTGCAATGATTCATATGTTTGCAGAAATGTAGGTAGAGGCACGTATTTCCAATGAGCCTGGGTAGTTTGTTCCACTGATGCTAGTTAAAGGATGCAGTTGGTGTTTCAGGGGTCCTTGTAATTTGCCCCCTGGTGCAGCTAAACTATTATTTCACCAAGTCTCCCAAATCCAAAACTGCAAAACAGTGTAGCAATCAAAGACAATATCAGCTGCAGGCTTGCAAGTGGACTTGTCCATTGGGCGGCTCAAAATGTCTCCCGGTGCAGCTAGGTTCAATGATCACAATAGCGCCGCAGTTTTGGGGCGTCCCGGTGGAGCAGAAAAACAGCAGCAAACTCTGCCAATTACTGTACTGCAGGGTGTGAAAAGTAGGAAACCAGGGGATCCATTCTGAGGACTGTGCTCTTTTCCTTGCTCTCTCTCTCTCTCTGGATCGAGTCTTAATGCAGTGCTGACCACATAATTCATCTATCCGTTCACGGGAGGCAGAGACAAAGTTCCCAGCACCTCGACTCGAGAGTCATATTTCATCATGAAAGCCTCTGGTGGTGTTTTAAATGCTTTATATTAACTCTCTCTCTCTCTCTCTTTCACGCTCTCTGTATCTTCTTTTATGTCTTTTTCTTCTTCTTTCTCATTTTGTATGGCGGGTCACAGGTAATTGGTCCAGATTTTTTCGATCACCCTAGAGACGGTCTGACTTGGGCCTTTAATAGGGCCCCTAAAGACACCACGAAGGGGTTCAAAGGCAAGTGTACAAGACTCAAATGGAACAGTGAAATTAGTCCTCGCTGCGGGAAACGCTTCCGAGAGAACAATGGACCGCACTTATAGATGAAATAAGACCCATACGTGAATAGTTAGGGACTCTAATCAGGGAGAATGGACATGTTCCCAAAGGAATCGGTCAAGGTTCCTAACAAGGACCTGTAAGCAAAGAAGAAAGAGCAGGAGTTTGAAATGGAGGGTCTCGGTGGACTTGCTCCACTCAAGCATGGTCCGGTTTTCTCCAGTTTCCATTAATTGACTTCACGTTCAACGGACAGGGATAATAAACTATTAATTCACGGCATTAATTGAGACTTATTCCTGCAAACGTTGCACTTTTATGTTTCTTCGACTTGAGTGGACTTTTGTTTTCTTTGGATGGTCAAGGTTATGATGGCTGCATTGCCATGGTTTCAGAGTAAAGGAATGCAAAGAAGAAAGCGAATTCAACACTGGCTTCTTTTTCCCTGTCGGAGGGACAGAGTCACACAGGGAGGAGGGCCAGGCCGGCGGTCTCTAAGGGCTGTTTTATTGGGGGCTCGCCCACTAAAGCATGTAATTCTGCTGTTGATTTTAGTCTGAGCTGCAGTTGGCGTAGTCAATGGTCCTGTTCAGGCCTTTCTCCATCAGGTCTGTCTCTGGGGGGCAGTGAATGCCTCGTTAAAACGCACGTAAACGACCACAGACAGAGCCAGCTATGCCCCCTGATGCACAGAGTCACTTAAAGCCATTTACTGCCAGGCATAAGTACTTGCGCCATCTATTACCACGCTCAGGCAGGCAGAGACAGTGGTCAGGTGCCTTTACTGCACAGCATGTGTAATGGAACTGATTCTGATATCACAAAACTGCTGTTTTCCAGTGATGAATTATTAATAAGAAAAAACAACACTTTAAGAGCACATTTAAGAAGAATTACAGCACATTAGAATGACGTGGTTGCAACGGCCTATAAAAGTACATTAGCATTTGCCCCTTAAATGAGTTAATAAATAAAACAATGTGGTTCTTGTTGGCTGAACACTACAGAATGCAGGATATTTCAGCAAAACTGAAATACTAACTTTAATGCGGTGTGTGCATATGATGTATTACGACATTATTTAAAAGATCTGCTGGGTTGGATGAGGCAGTGGGATTAAGTTATGACTGCATTTTTGTGCATATATTTATATACATATATATGTATGTATTTCTATGTATAATGTAGATTTATTATTTTTGGTTGACCAAGTTGGAAAGAAGTCGGCTTCTCTGGTTCAGCATAATCCTGAAAGAACTGCCAAGCTTGAGCTGGCAGGCTTGAAAGAACTGTTAAAGAACATCTGATTGAACATTTGTCATCTTGAGATCTGGACATGTCAAGTGCCGTCAGGAGAGAATCCACTTCCAACTTTTGTAGAAAAGATGGATTTAATTCTCTGGTAAGGTTTGATTTACTGGGTGAGGAATGTTTAATATAAACTCAGGGAGAGATAATTGAGTTCCTGAAAAGACCAGTTTAAAATTTTGCACATGCAAAGCTTGGCACTAGAATGTAAAATTTCTTCTTATTTCCACTGTTGAAAGTGTTTCTTTAACATAGTTCAAAGTGGGAAATTGCTTTCTTTAAATAGAGGAACTGGGATAAGTTAAAATTTACACTCATGCACTATGAAGGTTTTAATTGGGTAAAACACTGTTGATAAAATCTCTATTTGGAGGGGAAAATGACAGAGAAAATTACAGCTCGGGATTCTCCATCCAGATGGGAAAGTCTTTTTGGAATTATATATTTTTTCAAAACACTTTTTTCAAATACCTTTGTTGAATACTTTAAATAAAGTTAATTGCCCCTTCATTATGTAGACCTTTCATTATGTCAACCTTTCTAAGTAATATGACAGCTTTTGGTTTAACTGCCCGTCCAAGATTAACTCAATTTGAAGAGTCCAATAAGAGTTCACATGACTTTTGGTAAAACCAACGTTCAACTAAAAGGCAGTCAAAAATATCTACAGATCCCATGCCGTCAATAAATGTAACTAAAATGGCGGTTATAAAATGAATCCTGTACATCTTTATATCGAAAACTGCTGAAATACATTCATATCAATACCGATATCCAATAATGAGGCATCAAATATGCATCTGCATGCATTAAGAAGAGTTTAATTGCTAAGTGATTAACTATATCCACATATCCTGACCTTCATCAAATGGGCAGTGACTCTGTTCTGCTTTTCTCTCTAATGAGTTTAATTGTTGCAGTGTGAGCGGGGGTTTGATCGGAGCGGGTCTGACATCTATTAAACCCTGCGCACTATAGCTGGGATTCCCATTGGAATAAAGCCACCAGAGCGAGCAGGCGTTGCATTCCCACCAGAGAAAGAGAGAAAAGAAAACGCTGACTGAAAACGAGGCGACTAAGGTTGACACCCTGACGCCCTTTTCTTACTCTTGGTCCCACCGGTCAATTAAAACAAGAAAAAACAACAGAGCAGGAAGAGAAAAGGCCCTAATCAAATGGGCTTGGTAGTCCTGGGTAGACAAAGGAGGTCAGAGGGTTTTGTGCGGAGCTCTGAATGCTGGTGGAGTCTCACAGACAGAGCTGCATTTACCGCCCTTACAAAGAGCCAACATGGCCGTTTCCTCATCCTTTAGGGCCGGACTAAAACCCCTATCAAAGCACATGTTAATTTCTCCAAATGAATAGACGTGAGAATTCCCAAAACGTCTTTACAGCGTGTGAAAAAAAGAAACCGCTAGATAAATGGACAGATTCTGCACATGGACTGACCGCCAGGTGAAAATGATGGGTTAGATCTTTGGTTCCTGAGATACGGCCTGCTATCTTCACTGACGCGGACATGCTAACAGCCTGACGTCAGATAGCAGATGTTGGTGTTAAAACTTGTGCAGAAATATTTGTGTGTCAATGTAAAATAAGCATCCAGTAAGGATGGAAACAAATGTGGGCCAGCTGAAAAAGAGATTTGAGAAAGAAAACAGTGATGCTGTGTGAAAATGTGGTCTATTTGGGCTATTTGGGCGAATTCAATTTTTAATCTAATTAATTACACAATGTGGCATCAAATACTCATTATAAAAATAGCTTATGTGAGAAATATTTGTTTCAACATACAATTTATTAGACATGATCTTTTAGGCAATGCGGCCTAAAATAAACTGTGTAACATAATATAATTTGTTAGATAATTATATAATTTGAGAAATATCTCTATTTTTTATTTCTTGCAATGAAAGTCAATAGTAACCAAAACAGTTTGGCTGCCAACATTTTTCAAAGTATCTTTTTATGTTCCCCAAAAATTTGACTGATGACAGAATTTTATAATAAAAGAATAAAAAAAAACAATATTTAAAATTCAATTAAAAATATTTTTTAGGTCAACTATCACTTTATTTATTTATTTATTTTGATTTTAAAAAATCAAAAAATGTCTTATTGAGCACATCATTCAGTCATTCATTCATTCAGTTTGTTCAAACTGCTAATTCATTCAGGAATTAAGTAAATTACTCTCTTTTTGAACAGGCCATTGACTCATTGACTCACTCGATTCATTTAAAACAAGGATTCATTCAGAAACGAAACACCACTGAGATGCACAATATTTCTGCTGTGGCTTTATAGGCAGTGTTGGGGTAAAACATTACAAGTAACAGGAGTTACACAATCAGATTACTTTTTTCAAGTAACTAGTAAACAAATGCATTATTTATTGCAAAATTTGTAAAAAATGTAATGCATTACTTTTCATAAAAAGTAACTAAGTAATGCAATTAGTTGCTTTTTTTGTAGAGTAACACAATATTGTAGTGTGTTACTTTTAAATGTAACTTTCCCTAACACTGTTTATATGTAATATTTTCATCCAAAAACAGACAATATTGTGTCACCAAGCAACTGTATGAAATGTAAGATGACCTGTAGGTCTGGGTTGGGGCAGGTGCATTATAAATGTTAAAAATAAATAAATAAATAAATAAATAAATAAATCATGTGTTATTTTCATAACTAATTAATTTAATTTTTGTGTTAAAGACGGTCCTATTTTTTATCCAAAAACTGCTGAATATTTCCATCAATATTGACCAGGAAATAGATCAAACAGTCAAACACACACTGACAGTTGACTCCAATCCAGGAACCTGCAATAGACAGGCTGTCAGAGACCTTTTGGTGAAATGTGATACAATTTACGGTATATTTGTAATACCTAAATATATTGATACTTGATACTTATTTTCATATGAATACACTTTTAAGTTCAAATACTATCTAAAGATCAGCAGAGTGACATTTCTTTGTGGAAGGACTAGGAAAATATGTAAAACCAGCACAAAGAAACACATACAGACCATAATGAAATTTACATGGCTTTCATAGAATTCTCACTTTCAAACAAAAACATTCATGCACCAATTTTAATAAACTTTTTTTAATAAACGTTTCTTCCATGAGGCCAGTGTGTCGGCACGCAGTGCGATGAGTTATCGGGTCTCTGGGCATGTGTGCTGGTTCTGGCCCATCTCCATGCAACCTGAGATCAGCAGCTCTCCTCTGCCTGGAAGACGTACGTTGGATTTCTGCTAGCTTGGCCCGGGCCACCCGCACCCGTCTTTATGAGCTCTGGCCTCGGCGCAGAGAGACCCTTAGCCACCGCTAACCCACTCAATTAGCAGACGTGCAGTGCTGAGGAGAGATCTGGCACACAAACCTGGGTTTCCACTCCTGTAGATCCAGAGATGTGGTGAGACTGAGGCAGGGATATGCTCTGAATCTCTCCGACTGCAGGAGCTAATGGAGATGTTGGCTTGGGAATTCTTCACATACTAGCCACTCAACTATATCAAGACAGACACGTTTGACCAGCTATCGTTGTAAGTTTAATGCTAGAATGAAATAGAATCCATCTGCCATTTTGACTTGTAATACCACAAAAATGCAATATTTTAGCAATGATGGCTACGCAAATACAATTTTATGCAAAAGTTTAGGAACCCCTTGCAGAATCTGTGAAAATGTGAATAAGTTTAAGAGAGATTATACAAAATGCATGTTATTTTATAGTTAGTACTGTCCTGACTCCTGAGTAAGATATTTTACATAAAAGATGTTTACATATAGTCCACAAGACAAAAAAAAAAAAAGATTGAAATAACCCCCTGCAAAAGTTTTGGTTCTTAATACTGTGTGTGATTACCTGGATGATCTACAACTGTTTTTTTGTTTTGTGATGGTTGTTCATGAGTCCCTTGTTTGTTCTGAACAGTTAAACTGAGCACTGTTCTTCAGAAAAATCTTCCAAGTCCTGCAGATTCTTCAGTTTTCCGGCATCTTTTGCATGTTTGAACCCTTTCCAGCAGTGACTGTTTTTTTGTTTTTTTTTGTCTTGTGGACTATATGTAAACATCTTTCATGTAAAATATCTTACTCAGGACAGTACTAAATAAAAAAATGACATGCATTTTGTATGATCTCTCTTAATTTGTTAAAATTATTTACATTTTCACAGATTCTGCAAGGGGTTCCTAAACTTTTGCATAAAACTGTACTTGGTTAATGCAATTGTGATTCATGCCTGACGGCATGTGAGTGAATTTGTACCACCTAATAGTGAAAATACATAGCAAAAGGTATTTCAAGTTGCAAATAATAAAATAAAACTTATAAAGTAAAAAGACTGCGTGTGTAGCAGCAAATACATGAGTGAGGATTGTGTAGTTTAATCTCTGTTGCTATAAACATTGTTCGAAGATCTTATGTCCCTTTACTCTCGCTCTCTTTTCTTCTTTATCTCACTCTTTGTCTTTTTCATTTTCTTTTCTCTGGCAAACACTCACATTAGTGCATGTGACCTCTCACTTCCCCCATATAAATGATTAAGGATGTCATTAATGTTAGCTGATACCACTGCAGCGCGGTCACTGCAAGACCTCATCCTGCAGAGAGAGCGGGAGAGAGAGAGACACTCGTCGATTGTTGTTTATACTGCTGATGTCATCACTCCTGCGCTCGGCTCCTGTTTTCCCTTGAAACATTAGATTTGTGCTAAGAGGCACTTTTAAAAATTAAAACAACACACCATAAAGGCTCGAGTGACCCTGCTGTGTGCACAAGCAGCCATTACGGAAACACACAATGAAATTATCCATGGTGTTCAACAACATTGTATCACTGAAAATGTGCTTTCTATGAAGGCAGTTTTCTAGTTGTTCAGCTGTATGTTCTTGTAAATAATTGCAACCACAGCTTTAACATAATACTTACCCTATTGGTTTAGAAAATTATTCCTTAAAACACATGGCAAACATACAATTTCTTGTGTTTTAATGCATTATAAAATCTCCAAAGTTGGAGCTTTCTGCACCACTAATACCACCAAATGGAATTTCAAAAATAATTTCTATTTATATATTTCATTTTTTAGCATTTGGAAAAACAAAACAAAAGAACATCAACAAAACATTATCATAATGGCTCATTACCAAAAAGATTTTCTGAATACTGCCTCCTGTCTGCCACTGGTCAGTCAAACAGACAGTCCCATCCCAAACTTAAGCAATTGGTGCAGGTGAGTGGAGAAGTCAGTGATGTTGGGTTGGTGGTTTAGTGTGGAAAGTACATACTACAAGTATTTTGTGATTTTTTTTTTGGCATGAGATTTAATTGACTAGTCAGAGAGCCTGAAATCATGTGTCCCATACCAAATGGGTGAGAATTGTTAAAACTGGTTATATGTGAATTGGAATGTATAGCCACAAACATGCTTAACTTTCATATTTAAGTATATATGTGTGTGGTATAGGCAGATGCGGCACTGACATTCCATCCAGGTGAGAACATTTCAGCCAATAGCATCTTTAATAATTAACTCTGAACCAATGAGCTTAGAATCGGCGACCCTGAACCATTGCACACAAAGACATTCCATGAGCTCTGATTGGTTTGAACAGCTGTGTTTGCACTCCTGAATACCTTCATGTTGCACACACACCTGCAGTATGTTCAACAGCGTCTTCACGAGCAAAGATTAGACAGTACCAGCATTATTACTCTCAGTCAGCTCCACAAATCATCACCTGTCACAGAGGTCCTGTTCCTATAAAGAAAAGTAACAGTGAATGTAAATTGTGAAAGTTAAGGGGCCTTCAGTGTTCCCTGCATCTCATCTTTCCTCTCGACTTTACTTGTCTTTTCTCAAATACTCTTCTACTCTACTTTTATTTACTCTTCTCCTCATCTCGTCTTGTCTCTCATCTTGACTCATCTCATTCTCTCCTCTCCTTTCATCATATCTGATCTTTTCTTCTCCTATCATCTTATTTCCTGCCTCTTCTCTCAACTTGTCTCATCTCATTGCGTTCTTTCCCTGCATTTTCTCTGTTATTCTCATCTTCATGTTATCATGTCTCTCCTCTTCTCCCACACATCCAGTTACATTTAGGATTGATTTTAAAGTGCCCCTATTATGGATTATAAAAGGTTCATATTTTGGTTTTGGGAGTCCCCATCAACAAGTTGACATGCATGCACGGTCAAAAAACACTTTCATTGTCTTATAATATGCATTTATTTTTACCGTATTTGCTCAACGACTCCCAAACGGTTCGTTAAAACGAATCATTTGTCCAAACCACTCCTTTGCTTGACACTAATCTGCGGTGATTGGTCCGATGACCCAGTCTTTTGTGATTGGTTTACCATTACTGCGTGCAGCAAATTTCAAACACGGAACGCCCATCACTGTACTCTAGCCCACAACTCGGTGGTAAACAACAACAGCCAAACAGCCACAGTATATGCGTCAACCCAACGCAGAAACGTATTGATAAAGCACTGCAGCTTGTACACCAACATATTGTTCTATTCTTTATTAGAACTTAAAGTAGTAACAACAACCAACATTCACTATTCAATGACACATTTCTAGACAATAGCGAGTGAACAGATAAAGCTGTCAGCCGGTTAGCCAGAAACCTACGAGCTGCGCGGAGCAAACACAACACAACACACACAACACACACACAACTAAATACGTATTTTGCATGATACAGAGTAAGGTTACATGACAGCAACAAGTTTTAAAGGATTACTCCACTTTCAGAATAAAAATGTCCTGATAATTTACTCACCCCCATGAGCGATATAGGACGATTTTGAACAATCGCTAGAAAATACAACCATCAATTATTAATCACACTTACAGTTAGAGGTTTAGAGGAGCAAGCCGGTCCAAATAAACTGGGCACTGATCCATCTTTTAAGAGCAAGCCTTTAGTGAATCCTGCATTGTACTTAGGATACAGCGTCTTCTTAACATGACGTAAACCACATGGAAATTTTACTGTGCTTGTGGGCGGGCAAGTTGTTCGCGACGTAGAACGTGGGCGGACATTATGCAAATCTGTTACTTCGTGACGTGTGGCCGTAACAGAAAAAGAATTCCTGACGACTCGTTCAGGCAATGGTGAACCGACTCTTTTTTTTTTGATAGACAATAACTTTATTTATGGTGCACTGTCAGCTTCACAACTTTGTAGATAGTTTGTTCACATACAGCTACATGACACACTGCATGAATGGTCATATTTGAAAAGGCATAATAGAAGCACTTTAAAGTACTATTACTTGTTTAAAATCACTCACTAGTGTAGGACCTAAATACATTGCAGATATGCTCACTGAATATAAGCCTAACAAAGTTCTCAGATCATTAGGATTAAGTCATTTAGACATACCAAGAGTTCCTTCAAAACAAGGAGAATCCACTTTCAGCTAAGATCAGAAAAGCTTCCAGAAAAGACCAGCTTCCAGAAAAGATCTGCTAAATCAGAAGCCATATTTAAATATGTCCAGACTGATTGCACTGTATTTTATGTATAATCAATTTTAATTTTTATCAGTTTTAATTCATTTAAATCAATTTTTAAATCATAAAAAAACTTTGTTTCTTATTGTTGTGATTCTTTTGTGATTATTTTAATTCATTTTATGTAAAACACTTTGAATTACCACTGTGTATGAAATGCGCTATATAAATAAACTTTGCCTTGCCTTGCCTTGCATCTTCTGCTCACCTTTTCTTGTCTCTTTCTCATTTCTTCTAATTTAATCTCATTCTCTTCTCTGTTCTTCTCATCTTGTCATATCTTTCCTCTCCCCTCAGCTTGTCTGGTCTGCATGTTTCTCATCTAGTGTCCACTTCTTGCATTTGTTCTTCTCTACCCTTTTTTTTTTTTTTAACTCACATTTTAACTTATTCTTTTCATTTCTTGCATCTTCTCCACTCCTCATCTCGTCTCATCTTTCCTCTTGTCTTCTCTCGTCTCCTCCTCGTTCCATCTCATTTCATGTAATCTCATTCTTTCCTCTCTGTACATCTTTTTCCTCTCTGTTCATTTCCTCTTCTCATCTCATCATGCTTCTCCTCTCAACTTTCCTGGTCTTGCACCTTCTCTTCTCTTCATCTCGTCTTGTCTATCCTCTTGTCTTTTCTCCTTTTCGTCTCATCTGGTTCTTTTTCGTTTCCTTGCATTTTCTCCTTTCAACATCTTGTCTGTCCTTTTGTCTTCTTGTCTAATCTTTTCCTCTCCTCATCTCGTCTCGTCTCGTCTCGTCTCGTCTCGTCTCGTCTCGTCTCATCTCATCCTCCCCATTAACTTGTCTTGTTTATCCTCGTGTCTTCTCTCCTTTTCGTCTTATCTCATTCTTTTTTGTTTCCTTGCATTCTCACTCTGTCCTCTTCTTTGCATTTATTCTCATCTCATCTCGTCCTCCCCATTCCTTGTATCTTCTGCTCTCCTCACCTCATCTCATCTCGTCACATCTCATCTCATCTCATCTCATCCTCCCCATTAACTTGTCTTGTCTATCTTCTTGTCTTCTTTCCTTTTCGTCTCATCTCATTCTTTTCTGTTTCCTTGCATTTTCTCTTTTCAACATCTTGTCTGTCCTTTGGTCTTCTCTTGTCTAATCTTCTCCTCTCTTCTCCTCTCCTCTCCTCGTCTCGTCTCGTCACATCTCATCTTTTCCTCCCCATTAACTTGTCTTGTCTATCCTCATCTTCTTTCCTTTTCGTCTCATCTCATTCTATTTTGTTTCCTTGCATTTTCTCTTCTCAACATCTTGTCTGTCCTTCTCTCTTCTCTTGTCTGCTCTCATTCTCTCCTCTTCTTTGCATTTATTTTCATCTCATCCTGCTTGTTCCTTGCATTTTCTCCTCTCCTCACCTTATCTCATCTCATCTCGTCTCATCTTGTATGGTCTCGTCACATCTCATCTCATCTCATCTCATCCCATCATATCATCTGATCTCATCTAATTTCACCTCACCTCATCTCATTTCATCCTCCCCATTACCTTGTCTTGTTTATCCTCGTGTCTTCTCTCCTTTTAGTCTCATCTCATTCTTTTTTGCTTCCTTGCATTTTCTCTTCTCAACATTTTGTCTGTCCTTTTGTCTTCTCGTCTACTCTCATTCTCTCCTCTTCTTTGCATTTATTCTCATCTCATCTCATCCTCCCCATTAACTTGTCTTGTCTATCCTCATCTTCTTTCCTTTTCGTCTCATCTCATTCTTTTTTGTTTCCTTGCATTTTCTCTTCTCAACATCTTGTCTGTCCGTTTGTCTTCTCTTGTCTGCTCTCATTCTCTCCTCTTCTTTGCATTTATTCTCATCTCATCCTACCCATTCCTTGCATCTTCTCCTCTCTTCACCTTATCTCATCTCATCTCGTATGGTCTCATCTCATCTCATCTCATCTCATCTCATCTCATCTCATCCCATTATATCATCTGATCTCATCTAATTTTACCTCACCTCATCTCATTTCATTTTCCCCATTAACTTGTTTATTCTCTTGTCCTCTCTCCTTTTCATCTCATCTCATTCTTTTTTGCTTCCTTGCATTTTCTCTTCTCAACATTTTGTCTGTCCTTTTGTCTTCTCTTGTTTACTCTCATTCTCTCCTCTTCTTTGCATTTATTCTCATCTCATCTCATCTCATCTCATCTCATCCTCCCTGTTCCTTGCATCTTCCCCTCACCTCACCTCATCTCATATCATCTCATCTCATCTCTTTTTATCTCATCTCATCTCATCCTCCCTGCTCTCCATCTCATCTTGGTTCCTCTCTCTACTTTCACATTCTCTTGTCCTCTTCTAATTTTGTCACATCTCTCCTCTTTTCTTGTGTCATCTTGACCTTTCTTATCTCTTCTTTTCACTTCTCTCCATCTCTTCTTTCCTCTTGCCCTCTCTTCTCCATTCTCTATGTTTCTTGTGTCATCTCCACCACCATCTCTCCTCTTGTCTTCTCTCTCCTCTGGTGTCTTTATTAGTAGAAGTTTGTGTCCTTGTCATGCTTCTAGTTGTAGTATGTGATGTTTATGGCTTCAGGAGGGACATTCATCAGTAGGACTTTAATCAGCGCCCTTTAATTCATCCTCTGGCTCTCTTTCTTGTCCTCTGTCTGCGCCCAGTTGCAGATGATTTTGAAATAAATCTGTTGATTATAATTAGTGATGGCAAGTCCTGCGTTTTCGTGGAGTGATGGATGAGACGTGACACTAATGAGCTGACAGCCGCGGTACAGTCCAGAGATTGGACATGCTCCAGGTTTGGACCTGCCCACGGATCTGACAGCTCTCCGAAAGCCTGAAACTCTGCATAACAGCACAGATGATGTTTTCATACCATCACAGGCTTCGTGATGATTTGTTTAACAGTGTTCTTCATACTTTGGCAGATGCTTTTCCTAGGGCTTGCGTTCGTGACAGGTCGGGATTATTTATAGGCACTGGGTGGTTTAACGTATTATTAACGGATGCTGGCGGTTTACCGTTTCTCTGCCTGAGGGACCCCTGCATTCCAGATAGCAGAGGAACTAAAGAATGCTCTGGAAAAATTGCATGCATCAGTTTATGGGTAGAAAACTATGGGTAATGAAGTGTGTGTGTGTGTGTGTGTGTGTATTCTGAAGGAATTTAAAAATGACAGGGCAGATCTTCATGAAAAAAAATGCAGGGTGGGCACATCCATTCTTCTTTATTTTTGACAAAGAAAACTAATTAACCCTGAAAGGGAGGGATTGGATTTTCCATTTAACATTCCCAGGAATAAATCTCTTCATTTTAATATATTCTTTTATTTCTAGAATGTCTGGAAGATATTGGGCTATTATGTTGTTCGTGGTCCATCCTATTTGGTTCTACAATGAGGACAAAGAAAGACAATTTCTGGACCAGAAACATCATAATGGTCCAATTTCTTCCAGCAGTAAAGCACATGTGCTGCTCTTTGAGATGTTTATTTGACATCCATCAGTTCTGATGTGGAAATGTCGGTTTCTGACTGTCTGGTTTGAGATGGTCATGCTGCCCATGAGAAATTCGTTCAGAAATATTTTCTCCTAATCTAGACATTCAAATGTCCCCACATTGTCATATTACATTAAATTAAATTCTGAAAGGCCTGTCAGTATAAGCAGGCCTATAAAAAATAATGTTAGTTGAATCTATTAACATACCTAACTTAACTTGAGCAGTGCCTATAAAGAGGGACCAATAAACTATATTACTTGGCTGAAGTCCCACAGACTTACAATGAAGAGAGACCAGAATATTCAATATTTGAATGTAATTATTTATTGAATAATGGTGCCTTATATTGCTATTGCCCTCATTTAATAAAAGCAATAAACCACGTTTTTGCATCATGCCTCAACTGTGGTAAATCTCTGTAACACATGGCCCCTTGTGGCTCATCCGTTTTTTCTGCATACCTGCCGTGATTGGGGTGAAGCCCAGTAATGTGGTCATTATAGTACTGTGGTTCGCTGACCGTTGACACACACAGGATGGCGTTTTAAACTTGAGATATTTTTATCACTCTCTGGAGACGAGAGATGTGAAACCCTTAGCACCGGATAGAAATCAATGGCAAGCACTCACCATTAATCAGAGTAATTTAATATCTGTGAGGCATCTGTGCTGAAGGTCCACTGTCACACCAATCTAGTTTGACAGTGGCTGTGTGGATTCAGGGCACGGATACTGTAACACTGCAAAGGGTAACACATACACATAAATACTTGTGGACAAGGGGAAAAAAAATGTTTAATGAGAGTATAACAACATGCAAGTTTCTGGGTAAACTGTCCTTTTAGTGGTGGAGGATCTGGGGTTGTTGGTACAATCACAGGATGACCTAGAAACTTACAACATGTTTATCTATTAATCTTAGGAGTGGAACCTTATCTTACAAACAGTCTATGTTTGTGGTGGTTGCGTAACAGATAAACAAGAAATCTTCAGGTACAAAGAGTTCAGTCACTCCAGACATATTGAGTAATATGCCAGACGTATAAGCTTACAGTATTTACGAGTGTGTGTTTGCAGAGGCGTCTTTCAGAAATGAACGGAGACCGCACACACGCCATTGCCTCAGTAAGACTATTTCTAGGTGTTTTTACTGGTGGGATTTGCAGCTATTCAATAATACAGTGGTAACTAGGCAGCAGCAATTGAAAGGTCTGTGTTAAGATGTGTTTTTAGATGATAGACTGGTGGATGTGATAGTTTTCTAAAAGTTCTTTATATAAATAAAGTCCAACATATGTAGAACTTAATGTATTTTTGCTTTCTATTCAGCTTATTGCTACTACAGCAATAAATCAATCAATAAATGGAGGTTTAGGGTGTTTTAAAGCAGCTTAAAGGTACAGTATGTAATATTGACAGCTAGTGGTTGAAATGGGTACTGCAGTCCAAATTCAAAATATTCCGCCCCTCCTCCACAGGCATGGCACTCACACGGGTTGCCAGATTGAGGACACGCAACAGGAATGAACGCAACTGACAATAGAAGGTAATATCTGAAGGCATATCTGTGTGTTTAATATTCCTGTGGGCATAGAGCTTTTTAGATGGATGCCAAAGCTTTTTTGGTCAGGTAGAATTTGTGTTTGACCCAGTTCATTTGCTTGCTTCCATGATGCAGTATGCTGCATTTTCTAATAACTGACAACCCGGGGTTTCGAAATACTATTGGGTAAATTGGCAGTGGGCGGAGTCACACAGAACAAAACAAATTATTCACAGTACAATAATTGCCATTGTTTTTCAGAAAAACAAGTATGTAAACTTAATGTGTTTCCTAAATGTCTGCAAACCTATTATGGTATTATTATGCTGGTGCAGTCAAAAAATTACATACAGCACCTCTGGTTAAAAATTAAAAAAAAAAAAATTGATATACTACTGTCACACCCCAGGACTGTTTTGTTGTGTTTTCATCCCTCATGTGTTCACTAACCCAGTTTCTGTCTCACTTTGATTAGTTTGTTCACCTGTGTCTTATTAATCATTCTCACCTGTTTGTCCCTCGTTACCAACTGTTGTCTTGTCTACTAAGTCCCTACGTGTGTCTCCTGCCTGCCTGTTCTGTTATTTACCCTTGTGTGGATTTACTAAAGATTACTTGCATTGATCTTCATCTTCTTTGTGCATTTATTCCACCATAGCATTGGAGGGAGGCCAGCATCCATTGTCTGGAGGGCATCTAGACATTCTTAGACATTACTTTTATATCGTCTAAACATTAGGCCTCCTGGTGCGTGTTTCACAGTGAAAAACAGAGTATAAAAAGGATAATGGGTGATGTGTTCTGCTTTCGTGGCATTTTTGTGGCTGCCAAGTTTCAGCTACAGAAGCACGCAGCATCCGGTAAGTAACCCTTGCTTGCTCTCATTGGCTAACGGGTATCACGTCAGAGGCAGTCCGATCAAGAATCCCAAATATCAAACATATTTGATATTTATGATTCGTGTTCAGGGACGCTTAGTCTCGATCTGGAGCAGTTAAATACTGTAATGACACCCCCCGATCATTTAGGGGTGCGAATCAGGCTTAAAAGCAGCGTTAAAATTGTCTAGTGTGCAGCCAGCTTAAGTAGGGATGTGTGTCTCCTGCTTGCCTGTTCCATTATTTTCCCTTGTGTGAATTTATTAAAGACTATTTGCATTGATCTTCATCTTCTTTGTGCATTTATTCCACCACAGCATTGGAGGAAGGCCATCATCCGGTGTCTGGAGAGCGTCTATCCCCGATCCAGAACACAGCCAGACCCCAGAGCCCAGCCCACCATCACCTCCCTGAACTCCCGCCCAGCCTCCCTCTCTTACCATCTCTGCACCTGTCCTCACCATCGCCACCGCTGTCTCCTTGCAGCCCCTCTGCTCACCCTCAGCCCACCATCTGTGCAGTAGGATCGCCGTGGGTCTGCCAGTCTCCCTCGGCATTGTGGCTGGAGGATCCCTTGTCTCCGCCCTTAGCTTCCTCCTCTCCACCGTGGCCAGTCAGTCCACCAGCTCCGCCGGGGTCCCTCGTCCCTTTGGCTCCACCTTGGTCAGTTGTTGACCATTCCTCCTGCTATACCTCGTCTCTCTGGCTCTGTCAGGCTCTTTCTTCACTCTGGCTCCAGCTTGGTCCTCTGTCGCTCCAGCTCCACCGTGGCCTTCCTGGATACCCACCTCGGTTGCCGGAGCTATCTGCTCCGCCTTGACCCTCCGGATCCTCGGCGTCACCCTGGCTCATTGGCTTGCCGCCTCGGGCTCCACCACCACCTGCTTGTTCATCTGTGTCTTATTAATCATCCTCACCTGTCTGTCTCTCGTTAACAACCCTACTTTAAGCCGGGCTCACACTACAGGATTTTTAGCCCGATTTTGCCCCGATTCTCCCCTCCCGAGAATCGGAGCAAAAATCTTGTTGAGCCCCTTGATCGGTCCCGATGTTCGGCACAGATTATCTGGTAATGTGAGACGTTCACGGATCGAATCTTGCACCTCCAGATCCGCTCTCACACAAATCGGGGCGCCCCGATCACATCAAACATGTTTGATATTCAGGATTTTTAATCGGGATGATCACGCTATGATTACGTCAGTACTTTCACAACAGCCAATGCGTGACCGCAAAACAGCTGCTGTACGGTCCACTAGATAGTGGAGATGGAGGAAATTGCTGCTTATGTTTTTGTAGTAACACTGTCTGTATAATATGTTGAAAACATACCACAACTGCGTGAAGCAAAAGGAAGTAAAGGAAGTGGAATGAAATTGTCTCGGTTTTCAACATACCGGGTGAGTGCATAAAGCTACTAGCAGGGTACCTAACATTTGTAAACATTAGTTGCTGAAATGATAATCTGTTGCGTAAGATCACGTGAGGCACTCCCTCCATCATGATAATCTTAATAATATCTTGTAGTGTGTGATGCACCACAATTTTCAAATGTAGTGTGTGCATGTTTAAGATTGCAGGGAAGATAATCTGCAAAGATTCTCCTTATGTGTGCACTGCAACCAGATTTCATAATCGGTTAGGATTTCAGAAATCCTGTAGTTTCAGCCCGGCTTTAAAGTCTATTCAGTTTGCATTTGTCCGGTCTACTAAGTTCCTACATGTGTTTCTTGCCTGCCTGGTATTTGCCTCATGTGACTATTAAAGACTATTTGCATTGATCTTCAACTTTTGCATTCATTCACCGTAGCGTGACAACTACAGTGCATCAAATATAGTCAAAAAAGTGCAGATGTGCTTGCTTGATGTGTAAGAAGTGCAAGGTTTGTTCTGAAAGTACGTTTGATGTGTTGTATGTATGTGCATTGATCAACGTTAATATATGAATAAAAATGAATTAAACTGCTTGATTCATATGACTTACTTTTACTATGTCTGTGAACTATCGAAGTTGTGATGAAGTTTCAATGGAGGGACAATCTCTCATTTTTATATAAATATCTTAATTTGTAAACAAATCAAAAAAAGTCTTTTGGGTTTGGAACAACATGAGGGTCAGTAAACTGACCATTAATTGTAATTAAGGTTGCGACAATAATAATAACAAATAATGACTGGTGAAGTATTACCACTGGGATACATGGAAATGCTCTTGACCTTTAGACTCCAAACTCACATTCAGGTCTGGCTTGAATCCGGTATGGAACGGCCACTTTTCACCATCCAGTCAATGAGATCCATTACTGACTCAGAAGGAAGTTTCCAGGACATGGTGCTCTGAACTGCTGCACTCTAAAATAAATATTGTTTTACTTTTATATCAACATATAAATGAGCTCAATCAGTCTGAGGTAAACTGATGCTTAAAGCACTGAGAGCGGGTTTTAAAACCCAGCATTCTCTGCTGGAAACTCCATTTAAACATTGATGAAAACACAAAACTTCAACACACACGGATGAAAACAAGACAGACGTAGACGTACGAGAGAAATGTTGTTTTTGATGTCTCTCGTAGGTTCCTCGGAGCAGAGCTCTTTGGGCTGTAACCTCTCTGCGGGCTCCCGCTGCTCTCTCAGTGTTTGGAGTGGATGTGAAAGGACTCCGGCTCTCTTTTCCAAAGCGCTCTCCAAATCTCCACTCATTCATCACTGCACAGAGGAGCAGCACGCCGTCCGCGCCCCACTGAGGCACAGCTCCACCAGACCCAGACACCGGCAAACCAGATGTGTGTGTGTTAGAAATCTAGGCCACAAAATTTAGTGTTAGGGCCAAAAATAAGACAACTAAGCATGTGATAAAGTTATAATAGAGGACATATTGCATATGGCATTAAGTGTCAATGCATTTCAATTGGTGTGTGAATGAGAGAGTGTGTGCTGTAACTGACAAAGTTTAATTGATGTATCTCTGTGTGTCTCTGTCATATTACCTCATACGGTACAGTATGTTTCTCTAGCAGGAACACCAAGTTGGTGGGTTCAATTCCCAGAGAACACATATAATATTTTAACACACAATAAAAAGTTTAGGACCCAAGTGAATATTGTGTCATCATTTGAATATTGTGTCACTCATCTTCATGTTGTTCCAAACATGTATGACTTTCTTCTGTGGAACACAAAACAAGATATTTTAAGAAATGTCTCAGTTTTTTTTTTTTTTTTTTTCTTTTTCTTCCATACAAAGGAAGTCAATGGAAAACTTTGGGCCAACATTGTTATTACCAACATCATTTAAAATCTTCCTTGGTGTTCTGCAGTAGAAAGAAAGTCATACAGATTAGGAACAACGTAGGAGGGTGAGTAATGAGGACAGGAATTTGAGCAGAGGGGATGATTTCATCAAAGAATAACATATGATTTGTCAGAAAAACCTATATAGATGAATAGATAGTATTTTAGAGGGCCTGACAGCCCCGTCTGACTGTATGCTGTATGATCCCTCTAACACTTCGCTAATAAAAGAAAGTCAAACAGGTTTGAAACAATGTGAAAGTGAGTAAATGATGGGTGAATAATTCTCATAAGCAGGTCTAGACAAAATCTACAAATTTTTTGCATATGATCAATATTAATTTTGTGGGAATTCAGGTGCTGCATGAATCTGCAGAGTCTCGTGCTGAGACTTCTTGAGGACCTGCTCATAAGTAACTGATTTGAGACGCTCTTCAGGCAGCAAGATTTGTATAATGCCACACATGTGAATTCAGCTCCTCATAACAGCTATGTGATTGTGAGGTTAGAATGTAACGCATCCAATTTATCATTTCGATACTTTAAATACAAACAAATACGAATCACAATAAAACGGGACGACAATTTTAACAAGATATAAAGGCATAAGGATTGTGCAAGACTGAACTATACGGAGACTGTCAAGCAGTTTGAGTGTTTTTTAGGCTGTCACTACACAGTCGCAGGACTTGGGTGGTTTTCTACTCTAAGTCAAAAAAGTTCAATAATAATAGTCTGGTCTCTTCCCAACCCATCTTAAATGTGTGCATGTGGCAAGATTAATGCAAAATTATATCACAATGATTCTTAAAGCTTTTGCAACAGTTTTAAAGTGAAATGTCCAGTGAGTGGCATTAAAAGCTTGTTCAGTTTTATCCGAAACAGGTAAACATGAATATGGAAATGTTTTATTATGTTGGTTGATGTATGTATTGAGTTTCTGGTTAATCCACCGTAAGAAACAAACAGATAATGTTCTGGCATAAAACTACTAGTATTTTTTTCTGTTAAGTTCCCTAAACACTAAAACGTCATTCAAAACACAGGTAAAACTCCTTCATTCATTGTGGCTTATTTTTACAGACATATGTTATATTGTGGTCTGTTTAAAAATAATATACCATTCACACGAATCTTTACACTACGGAAGTCCATTTCCGCCACTAAATAAAAAAAATAAAAGCTTATTGGTACAATAGGTAAATGCGAATTTTTAATCTTGCAATTCTGACTTTATTTTTTGTAACTGTGAGGTTATATCACATAATTCTGAGAAGAGAGTCAGAATTGCGACTTTACATCTCACAATTCTGACTCTCTTCTCAGAATTATGTGATATAACCTCACAGTTACAAAAAATAAAGTCAGAATTGCGAGATTAAAAAGTTGTAGTTGCGAGATGTATCGCAATTAATCGCAATTACCCTTTTTATTTTTTGTTCAGTGGAGGAAACAGACTTCCATACCACATTGAAAGAAAAAGAAAGGAAAAAAAAAAAAAAAAAAAAAAAAACAGGCCCAAAAGGAATAAGGGAAAACTTTTTTTTTTTTTTATTATTATTATTTTTTTTAATCTGTATTATGACTTTTGCACATCAGTGTTGTGTTTTAGGGTTAACGGAAATGTCAGTAAAATGAATGGATCATGTCCTGTTAGAAAATGATCAGTAGTTTTTATTTATTTTCTTTTTTTTTTACCTAAATTACAGTGTTAACAAAAGCAAACAGAGAAAAACGCATTTGCTGAAGCAACCATGCAATTTTGGTTTGCTTCTTTGAGTTTTTTCATCATGACCTGTAGGACTTCATATGACTCTTACCCAAGTGCTCTGCATTCCACCAGATGAGCTACCAAACAAGTATGCTATGTCAGAATGCACTTGCATATGGAACTGGTTACAGTAAATGTGATGCAAATGTCAAAATGTGTTAGTTTACAAAATCATTTCGAAGGAAATGTGTAAAATAAGTCTTTATTAATTGATACAGTAATCTGACATTGAAATCATTTTGTGTGAAAAGGAATCAAAGTTTTTGGTGTTTTACTGCCACTAGAGCTCATTTCAGAAGCAAACTTGGAGCCAATTTGGAGTGGACATCACGGTTACGTCACTTCCAGTTGCAGAAAAAACACTGGTAACAAGTGTAAGTAAACGGGTAAAATCTTTAGAATAAGAAAAAAACAACATTTTGTGCCCTTTGATGTCCAAATCAGAATGCAAATAATTTTTTTATAGAATACGGTCGTCAAAGACACCATTTGAAACTAAACGCTTACGTTTAAACGCACATACTATGGATGAAAACTGCTATGATTACTCTACTTTTAAAGCATAAACAATAGGTCTACATAATATTCCCATATGCTGTTCATGGGGGACGTATTATATTAGCTCTACAGCATGAAATATTATTTAAACCTATTACTGTCAACATTTTTACATAGCATTTATTTATTTTATTTCACAATTCTGACTTTTTTTTTTTTTTCTCGCAAATGCAAGTTTATATCTTCCAATTCAGACTTTATTACTCGATTTAACTCAATTTTGTCAATTCTAAGGGAAAAAAGCCAGAAGTGTGGGATATAAACTCCTAATCTGAGCGGAGGGGTAAGGGAAAATGACGAGTTGTTTTTCCTTATTAGAATTGTGAGATATAATATCGGAATTGGAAGAATAAAGTCAGAATTTTGAAATATAAAATCAAAATAACCTTTGTTTTATTCTTTTATTCCTCTTACTTGAAACACACCTGAAGCACCTAATCAAGCTCCTTAGAACTGCTTGAAAATACACAAGCAGGTGTGCTGAAGCAGGTTGTAAATGAACTTTGCAAGACAGTGGGTCCCCAGAAGCAGGGTTGACCTTGGTTAGAATGTATGTAAAAATGTAGGCATGTTTTCCAGTGAACCTGTTGTTTACTACAGTGTAAATATATTGGATTTGTTCACCGATTTTATCGTCTACAAGATGACAATCGTAAGTCAGATGACAAAAGTAATATACCTCTTCTCAACAAACCACAAATTTTGAGGTGTCATTTAAGTAGTCATTTTGGCCTACATTTGAAGACAACCAGTAGGTGATGCTGTATAGACAGGCGTCATCTTTCTGTCTCTCTACATTCTGATCTGGTTACGTTGACTGACTTTGTCCTTTAGACCTTTAGACTTTAGAATAAACAAGAAAAAAAAAGTGAAGACACAAGAAAAAGCAGTATAATTTAGTGAATGTGCTGATAAATGTAATCTGATCTTGAAATCTTCCATTATAACAGCATTCTAAAATTATCCTAGAAAAACATATTTACATAGAGCAGTAATACTGCAGTACAGCACGAAGTAGTACATGCTATAACCTGCTCACACCTGAAACATTCATAAGGACTCTTGCAGGTACAATGCACCTCTGATTATACACCACCATCAGAGATTGAATAAACACACCTCTAATCTAAGCCACTGAACCGCACGAACAGTACTGAAAGAGATGGAAAGTCATGCACACAATATTTACGGATCCAATCGGTTGCCGTTATCTTGACTGAGACATGGCATAGATTGGTTTATCAGTCAGTGGGTGTGTATTTATAGACTGGGCATTGTTTGACACCCTCACCCATGGGAAACCTGCTCAACCTCTGCCTTGCGAGGTCATGTGACCTCATTGTCTTGCGTTAACAGTTCCTGTGGACGTCAGTGGATAAGCGACTCCTTTATTTTTCCCTTCCTCATTTTATTTCTTCCATCCGCACGGCAGGCCTGCGGGCCACACAGAACAGAGGGTGATTGATTTACAGCAGGTTACAGGAAGGTCAGAGCCAAAATCAATGAGGAAACAGCGATGCTATTTCTGCAGGGAGAGACAGAGAGAAAGTGCAAGAGATAGAGAGACAGTGGAAAGATTGCAGATAAATAATATAGAAATGACATTAGGGAGACTGGGGCGAGTTGTCACAAATGCTATATGTCAGTAACCATGAGGTTGTGAGCAAGAGGTCAAGGTTTGGCTGGTTAGCATGGTTCAGTTAGCTGCTACAGTGTGTAAAAAGCATCTTTCTCTATTGACGGGCATTTAAAAGTAGATTTACTAGAGTAAAAAAGAATGTGACTAGCCGCTATTTCACAATATCATGCTCACGCAGTGTTAAGAAGTGCTGAAGCAACTATTTTTTTACAATATATATTTTTTACAATAACGTGACAGTAGCACAATACTACAGTGTATTTTTTCAGTGAGAAGCAATTTTCTCTAAGCTAAGAAAGTTAGCTTGACTGTAGTTTAACTACTTTAAATTGGCAAGGCACCATTTTAAACTAGATATGGAAGATAAAACAATATTTCTAAGAATGGGACTTATAGGAAAGAAATGTAATGGAGCAAGGAAGAAAGATATAGAAAGACATACAGAGGAAGGGGGGGGGAAGAACCTAAGCCTCTGAATGAGATCAAATGAAGGTATAGATTTTATTAAAAACATTTGTTGTGCTAAGCAGAATTTCCAGTTGCATCCTCTGCCATCTGACATATTAAATTCAACATTAACAGGGCCAAGAGAATGAAAGAGAACTGGGGAAATGTGATGCTAATATCTCATATCATCTCCCAAATGCTATTTATGAATTATGCTTCATTCTCCTTCCTTCAATGCCAGACGAGGGTATTGATTCCTGGAAAACTGACCCCGGACTTATTCATCATCTGAATGGCTCTTGCTCAGAGCAGCACTCCATGGTGATGTATTAAAATATATCGAATTGTTCATAAAATCAGAAACAGAAAACCACAGTTTCCAAAAGTGTTTGGATTCTTCAACTGTCCTCAGTGCTAAAACACAAATCCCTGCCATACTTTGTTCATTGTTAGCAAACTAGGTTATTGGTTTAAGTTGTTTTTGACCACTTTTCACCCCAATATTTTATTTTTCAGCTGCCACTTTCTGAGAGTTTAATGACTATTGGTTGCACTCTGTTTCATGTTTTCAGGACTTGGCCCAATATTCTTGGGTTTCGGCATGGAAATGAGCTGCGACTTCATGAATGGAATCAAGGTCGAATGAACAATAATTACAGTCCAACAATCACATCTAATGCTTCATCACATCATCCATCATGAATCTTAGAATACCAAGATGAAACAAGACAAAAATCTGGACTAGGCTCTGACATCGTTTAGGATACAAGCGAAAGAATTCCCTCCTCCATAGTGAAGGACCTCCGGGGGCTTCTTTAATGTTTCCCTTCACACTTCTCACTTGCTCTCTTGTGCAAAGACATGACCGGATATTACAGATTTGGCACATGGGGTTTTATTTATGAATCCTCTTCCTGAAGTATTAGTGTTGTTAGCCGCTAGCATCTAGCTGACTGATCAAAACAGTAGTTGGATTGACGGGGTTGTTTTTCTTTCTGTCCCTGTGAAGTTTGCCTCTCAGCTTGACAGTGGCTCCAGGAGACTTCCTGTGCTTTTTTCACGCTACTGACACTAGTTACTACATCAGAGTATCAGAGCTCAACTCTGAAAGGCCAATGTCACTGCTGCCTGGAGTCCAGAGTAAGCTGATAGTTTAGCCATTTTGATATAATTACACACACACACACACACACACACACACACAAATCCAGGATTGATACAATTTTAGCTATATCAGCAGCATTGTCCATTTTTTCCTCTAAAATAAGTTAAGGTGACATAGCTATGCTGTTGAAACAGCATTTTAAATATCTTAAATATTTACTAACTTATTTAAATTTATAAGATGATGAAAAGACATGACCGACTCGAACCAGAGTTCCTGTGAGCAACAGCTCTCCCAGGTCCTATGACTGTGTACAGTCCAATGTACCACAGCTCTGACAAATGAACAGAAACTTGAGAAAGACCCCCATTGCTAACAGACTGTATGTTTTTTACATAGGTGTCTGGTCAGTACATGTACACCATACTGTCTGCCCTGCCCCTGCTGTGAAACACCATGAGACCCAGCATAACTGCTTGGCTTTCACCTTCACCCTTCTCCATTAAGGGCCGGTTTTATTCCCCTGTCGACCATTTCTTTCTGAGGACAAGGCCGGAAGGATGGGAATTGACAGCTTTTTATCATTTTCCCTCATAAATGGTGTTCCAGTTCAAATGGTCATGCTGTGTTGTCTCAGATCTGCTGAAGGTACCACTGAGAGAAACCATCTTGAATGGATAATTTTTAGCATGCCTGAAGCAGCTAGTTAGGGCCTCAGCGAGGTAAGACCAATAATTTACAGGGGCAAGGCAACCAGCTTTAGAAATCTCCCTCCCAACTTCAAGACTTAAAGATCAAGCAGAAGCTCAACTAGTAGAATTAGCATTGGACTAAATCAGGGGTGTCCAGTCCTGCTCCTGGAGGGCCAATGTCCTGCAGAGTTTAGCTCCATGGAGCTCCACCACACTTGCCTGCAAGTTTCTAGTGAGTCTAAAGACTATTAGCTGGTTCTGTTGTGTTTAATTACAATTGGAGCTAAACTCTGCAGGACTGGCGGTACATGCGAAAGGAGACCAGAGGCTGTTTTTCAGGAATGGATGTCAATGGAGGAGAGGCTTTACTACGCTGAATAAACAGCTTTTTAGAGAATGTGGCTTATCATTTAATTAATCGACAGCCTATCTGCTAAACTTCAACATTGTTTACATTACACAATACTTTCGGATTTAACTATTTTTTGTGTTTGCCATGAAAATAAAAAATGCTGTTTTATAAGAGAAGTCACTGACTTTTTGCGACAGGTGGGGTTCAGGTAACGGCACTTCTCATTTACTCCTATGGCATCTATAAATGCCGACTGAGTGTCTGACTGAAAATTCTGAAACTCTGAATGAAATTCAGTTACGTCAAGGTTGTAATGTGATTGGTTATTAAGGGACACGTGATCCAAGTTAGCCGTTACACTTTCTCCAATAGTAAGTAATACAGACCCTCTCATCTCCCTTTAATAAGACAATCTCTGTTTCTAGTATGCCTAGTAAGAGCTTGATTAGTTGGTTTAGGTGTATCTAATTGGGGATGGAGCTAAACTCTGCAGGACACAGAGTTTGCACACCCCTGGTCTAATGCAGTGGTTCCCAACCATGTTCCTGGAGGCCCCCCAATACTGCATGTTTTCCATATCTTCTTAATCAAACACACCTGATTCAGATCATCAGCTCATTAGTGGAGATTCCAAGACAAAATGTACAGTGTGCAAAATGTGCAGTGTTGGGGGCCCCCCAGGTACGTGCTTGGGAACCACAGGTCTAGTGCTATGATTAGGGGTTAAACCAGGGCTGGGCAACTTTGGTCCTAGAGGGCCACTGTCCTGCAGAGTTTAGCTCCAACCCTAATCAAACACATGCACCTGTAGCTTTCTAGTGATCTTGAAGACATTGATTAGCTTGTTCAGGTGTGTTTAATTAGGGTTGGAGATAAACTCCGCAGAACAGTGGCCCTTCAAGATAGAAGTTTGCCCAGCCCTGGCTTAAACTATTGGATAAACACCACCCGTTAACCTGATGTTGCAATTATGTTTCTCAAGACTTGACCAATAATGTTGCACTGATAACATCTCCAAAATGTGGCTTTGATGGTGAACAAATGAAGGTTGGGGGGAAAACATGCGTAACAAATAACAAATAAGAGAAAAATACTGATACTCTCGCGGCATGTGTACAGCAACCCTCAACCCTAAACCACATGGCCCTGTCAAGCAGAGAGAGATCTCTGGCAGTTTTATCAGCTTGACTCCAGGCACGACCGGGGCTGTGATGAGGTTGAACCAGAGCTCTGTGGAGAGAGGGTTAGGGTTAGTGTCAGAGTCAAGGCAGGACTCAATGGGGGGAGGTGAATCTGGGTTGGTCTCGGGGTTATGACTGAGGGTTAGGTTGAAGGGACATGGCTGTGTCAGATTCAACTCTTGTCCATGACTCCTAATGGGGTTTGAATGAAGCCAGATGTTTTATTGGAATGGTTAGGATTAGCGAGATTAACACTTTAGGGGTCAAACAGGGGGGGACAAGGGTGAAGGTCAGGGCAGGAGGAGACAGGTGCAAGACCCCTTCTGAAATACCCCTTGTGAGTCATATTTTAAACAGCCATCCAAAGATCACACGCATACAGCTAAATGCCTGAAGAGCAGAGATCTGCTGAGAGATTTTGAGTCGTTTATCAAAAATTCTGAAGCTGAGCAAACACAGTGTATATAGCTTGGCAACTTGTCAGTAGATTTAGGCATTTTTAGACCACTTTTTCGAAAAATCTTGCTGACACTGACCTACAAGTGCGAGGTCTAGCTTTCTAGCTACATCTGCATCTCCGCTTTTCAGTGAGTGGATTAGAGGAGCAGCGCATTTAGTTGAGGCTGTTAACTTTTCTCTGAGTGATCATATTACATGTAGCCATAATCATAATTCACCCATTGCCTTATCTTATGTCTTTGGGAATTTTGTCAGACAATGTCTTAATTATAAATCAGGATTTCAGTCACTATTTCATATTCAGAAAAAAAGGAAGCATGCAAGGCTTCGAAAATATAGAAATTTATCGACAAACTTTTACAAAGCTGACATTTCGAGATGCCGAGAAGTCTGTCAATAAATTGGTTTATTTTTGCAGGCATAGTGTGCTGACATTCTTTTTTCTGCTTAAAGTTGGTTTTGGCCAAGCACCTACTTTGAGCAATCTGCCAGTGATGTGCGTGCTTTTGTTTTGTGTTTGCTATTACTTTTATTATAAACTTCCTTTGGCAGACCATAAAGCTGGCAGGGAAAGGATATTTAGGAACTACAAGACTTGGGGTGAATTCTTTTGACCCAAACCAGTAAGCCACCACCTAAGGCACAAGCACCGTTCAAAAATGTAGTTTTACCTAATTCTGTTGGGTCAGGCCTTTTATTTACCCAGGTTAACCAGTACTTCGATCAGTGTGGTAAAAGAGTTGAAGTTGAGTAGTTTTGCGTGTTAAGCGTTCTTTCTGGTTTTATTGCATGTACCCAATTTCAAAAGTAAGGTTTGTTTTCATTTGGAATGTATGTGGTTTGTGAAATGAAGTATTTCAAATAAGTCAGCCGGATTTCTACTTTTTTCCTCTTTTTTTTCTGCTTTAGTCATGCAGTCAAGATTTTTTTTTTTTTTAACTTACCCAGAAACAGGTTGCATTCCATCATGTAACAGAAGACGCAGATTCACTGTGACTTGAGCGGATTTTCCCACAGGAAAGGTTTTCATTGTGAAGGGCTGGAATGGATGTGGTGGGTTACCTTTAATGGTGCCCTCTTTATCAAGAGAAGAGGAGAGAGCTAAATAAAAAGGGTTTTAAGATGTGACACAGTCAGGAGAGCGGAGCAAAGTGTCAGTAAGAAGACAAAACATGGCTCAGAATTGGGATATTCCCTGTCCATCTGACTCAAAACAGGAAGTGAATCCAAATGAATCTCTAAAAGCATAGGGTCAGCTTAGATGACACAACCTGTGTACCTTGTGTGGTGAAAACAGATATGTGCACTTGCCAAATCCACACTACACACACATAGCACACACTCTCTCATACAAACATTAAATTGAATACACCTGTTTTATCCAGCTGTGTTTTGCTGAAAACTCTCCAAACCAAAGCTTCCAAGAAGCTCCTTAGCCTCTTTGATAATAGCTCATACACTCTTGACAGTTGAACAGTGTGCAACAGCAGTACCCTTCTGTGTAGTATTATATTTTACAGAGCACTTCTTCGCCAATCAAAATGCAATACCACTTTAATTTTTTTTTTCCAGAATGATGAATTTGTGAGTAAATCCTCATTATACACATGCAAGTCGGATTACCATAGCTAACCAGACACATCATGTGGCTCTAAAGCTGTGGGTATGGAACATATTAATTGTGTCTACAGTAATCTGCATCAGAAGGGTGTCTTATAACGGATTTATGCCTTAGTGCTTGATGTTTGTCATGTGTGTCCATTTTGGGCAAAGTCTTCATGGGAATATAAACCCCTTCCGAGGCTCTCTGTTCTGTCGCATGCATGATTCATTGAATTTGTTTTTGTGGGTGAAGGCCTGCTCTCAAAAAATATCAATTAGAGGAAATTGTACTGGTGGCATTCTTGAAACTTGCGTGTGTGGTTTGGCCAATGAGTTTGTACTAAAATTGCGTGCAGGAAGGAGGGAAGCGTGGCGAGCCATGTTGCAAATCGGTTTCACTCTGGATGGAATAAACACATGTCCTCAGGGACCGACAGAGGATTGATACAGCTCCTGTTGAACTCAGGGAAATCCCATGTCTGGCACGGGCTGAATTTGGGGGTTTGTGGGTGACTAGGGTGGAGAGTTAAACCACTTCCCCTGCTTGTTAAACAAGGCCAATAAAAGACATTACACTCTAGGCTCGGCAGAAGTCTTTAGCGTGCCACTGCTTTCATCTGCTGGAGAGTGATTTCAGCTTTTGGTTGGTGTTCGGCATCATGCAAGATGGATCTTTCATGCTGAGTTGAGTTGCGAATGACAGAGCTACAGTACCATCCTTGGAAGTGTTGAATGTATAAGGGACTGGTTTCAAATCCAAATTCAGAGTTTGTTTAAAACACTGTATAATGTGTTACTTTATGACCTGTAACAACACTAGTAGTGTCTTATGTGACAACGTTTGTATAGACAGCTTCTTGGTCACAGTTTGGTCTGCTGGGTGAAATTGGACTACGGTTGGATTAAAGCTCTAAATCTTAGGATTTGGTTTGAGTTAGAATTTACTCACACTTCAAGCAAGGCATGATGAAACATTTCCATCTCTAATTAAGACCAGAGCCATTTCGAGAGCTGCTAGGCTAATTCAAGTGACAGTTCGACCCAAACTGAAGCTTGCTTTTTTCCTCACTAAAAACTTCAAAGCTTCCAGTCCAAACATAGCCGAAAGGCCTCTGAACCATCTGAAAGCTCCTCATCTATCCACAGTCACATGATTCTCCATTACCACGCTGGGGTCAGGAGTGCAATGAGAATCTGAGTTGAGAAACTCTTCCATCCATTATTGCAGGGGTATTCAACCCTGCTCCCTAGCTCCAGCTCTAATAAAACTCACCTAAACCAACTAATCAAGGTCTTCATGATTACTGTACAAGCAGGTATGTTGAAGCAGGTTGGTCGCAAACTTTGCAGTACAGTGGGTTGAAAACCCCTGCATTATTGTACTGAATTGGATGATGTGTTTTGGATGATAGTCCCCACTATGGGATGCAAGTATCCAGGGGTACTACTATGGTTTCTGGGCCCCCGAACACATGGGTGAACATGATTTCACCAAGTACAACATGTCCCTGGATCAACATCCTTGTTGATCCTAGATCAACATTCCAATCAACCAATCAGAATTGAGGGATAACTTTTCAGGAAAAATCCATTTTAGGCTTATGATCAGGGTTAGGTGCTTCTACATGCTTGTTAATCAGCTATCATTATGGGCAGGGTTAGGGTTAGGTTTAAGGGTAGAGGATTGGGTTAAGTCTATATTTTTGGACAGTAATGTTGATCCAGGATCAACAAAAGATGTTGATCCAGGAACATGTCTTACTTGGTAAAATCACGGTGACCGAACACATGAAAAGCATACAGATTCAGGTCCCTGTTGGTTGAAATCACATACAAGTTGGGGGAACAAAACGCTTCCCTTGTTCGCATTGGGCCCTCTTTCTGACCCCTTGGAATCGTCCTAACCTTCAACCCCGTTACGCTGCACTTGCAAGTATCCCTACAAGACTCCTTCACCAGTTTAACTAGGAAAAAAAAAAAAACATTCTTGATCAACCAGCTTTACTAGTTTTGTTGATGTACAGTATAACTATATTGGTAGAGCAGTACCGAACCAATGCAAACCAGCACAGAAAATGATGCAGGTAAAGAGGACTTTAGTCAGAAATGATGTTGCGGAGGGGGCTGATGACCCAAGGTGAGTTGGGGTGGAAAGGGTTCAGGGACGAGGCTTATCCTTGTCATCTTCACAGGGCTTCTCATCTTGTTTCATACACTTCATCGCTCTAAAGGAATTCAACATGTTCCAAGAGTGGGAGTTTTTGTGAGGCCAATGCTTGGTTGGGGAAAATGGTGGGCACCCTTCCCAGAAATAACAAATTTGTGGAAATCAGTGGAACACTGGGTTGTATGAAGAACAAAAGAGGAATAGGAACTTGGGGAGTGCAGAGGAGTGAGCATCAACAGTCAGAAATCTTTATAATTACAAGTTATCATTGCGTCCATCTCTTTTTTTTTTTCAATGTTTTAGCTCTCTTTTCTCGTGCTAATACATGTGTTTCCTAGTTCCTCGTCTGCCTCTTTTCTATCATCAACTTTCTATCCCTCCCTCCCCTCGGATTCTATTCTGCTTCCAGGACCTTGTCCATGTTTTTTTGTGGGTCAGTTGGAAGAGGAAAATTAGCCTTGTTTCCTGAGGCAGGGATTCATCCCACTTATCTCCAAATTAACTTCCAGAGTTCTCGATGATAATCAGACTGATCATCATGGTAAAACGGGAGCCCCAGTAACACACTACGAGACAGAAAATCTTAGGATAAGTGGTACATCACTGCAGCACCATGGTCTTGCACACATCACTGATTAGCGGTCTGCTAACTTGATCCTTTTACATTGAGGAGAGAGAGGCCGTAGGATCAGAGCTCCTTCTCTGTAGGTCTAATCCCCATCTCGAGCATTGGACATCCCACCGTCTCTGGATGTTTAAGCACTGCAGTAGTTGCTCTGAGTTCGTAGAGTACCAGAACTTTGCATGTGTTGTCACTTATAGCGCTATCATTGCTAATAACAGGCTGGATTAGCTCTTCTTCTGCTTGATCTCATAATCCCCCTCTCTCTATTGCTGTCTCAGCTCATCACAATCCCAAAAACTTCATCATCTCTCTCTCTGCTGTGGCAGATCTGAAGGGTATTAAAAGGGAATTGACCTCATGTTTGAGGTTTCTGGCCCTGTTCTTTGTCAGGGAGCTCAGAGCTCATTACCACAATGGTCCTGCAAGACTTAAAGTCTCGCGAGTTAATGTCTTCATTTTCTTGTACTGCTTTAATCAGTTCATCTATAATAATGGCAACACATTCTACATTTCCAGTACCAAAGATATGTTTTTCAAGGTATCATTTCAAGCATTGCTTGCATCATAATTTAGTTGTTACTTTCGGAGCTACAGGAATGCCTTGAGCTACACGAAAATATTTTACAGTCAAAACTTTATTAACCTTATTAACAAAACCATGCTGGTCTCCCAGTCTGGTTTTGCTGGTCTGGTTTGAGCTTTTGTCAACTTGAGCTTGTTTAAGGGTTTTATATACAGCTGAGGTCAAATGTTTACACACACTTTGCAGAATCTTCAAAATATTAATTATTTTACCAGAATAAGAGAGATCATACAAAATGCATGTTTATTTTATTTATTTTTTTTTTTATTTATTTATTTTTTTTACTTAGTGCTGACCTAAATTCTTCATAAAAATTCTTCAGGTGCAACAATTTGTTTGTTTTTTCAGCATTTTTGTGTATTTGAACCCATTACTACAATGAATGTTTGATTTTGAGATACATCTTTTCACACTGAGGACAACTGAGAGACTCATATGCAACTATTACAAAAGGTTCAAACACTCATTGATGCTCCAGGAAACTCAATGCATTAAGAGTCAGGGAGTGAAAACTTTTTGAATTTGAAGAGCAGGGTAAATGTAATTTATTTTGTCTGTAAGTAAACTTTTTTTTTTTTTTTACAAAACAAACGTTTTGTAACATGTAAGTATCTAAGAATATGTAAACTTTTGAATGGGGTCATTTTTTAAAATTCAACTATTATTTTCACTTGTGGACTATATGTAAATGTATTTTATGTGAAATATCTTATTCAGGTAAGTATTAAATAATAATAATAATAATAATAATAAAAAAAAAACATTTTGTATGATCCCTCTTATTTTGATAAAATAATTCACGATTGTTGCTTGCCGGTGGAGAAAACCTTGGACATACCCGTACAGAAATTACAATATTTAGACAAATTATTACTTTAACATTACCACAATATTACCAATTTATTAAACAAGTTATCAACACTTTTAAATGCTTTTATAAATTGTACACTGTCTGGGCTCTTTTGATGTACTTTTCAGTGTAATATAGCCGAAGATGCAGTAATCCTAATATGCCAAACTATATAACATGAGCAGTATGCGAACTGGCATCAGAGAACAAACTCAAAACAGCCGCCCATGACTCAGTCATTTCAGAGCACTGGTTGAATTCACAGATGAATCTTCCGCTGTGTGATCTCCGGGCAGAGAGCTGGCGCTGATGGATGGAGTGCAGTGTTTGATGGATGGGTGGTGGAGAGAGGGGATGTTCGCCACTGAAGCAGCAATAGGAATCTTGGCATGAGACCTGCTTCCTGCGTGAGCTGGCCTGCGCTGCTCTGCGTTAATCTGACCTTGTCTTCTTCCCTGATGCGCCTGTAGGATTAATGCTCGGTTTGCATTTATCCATCTAACCCTCTGCCTCTCCCCTCTCTCCCCTACCGCTCTCTCTACCCCCATCACAACACTCAACGCTGTGTCAAATTAGAGAAAGAGACAGAGGGTGAAGAGAGGAGGTATACTGTAATTGCCACCTTATAGAGATGTTTTCACTTTCCACTTTCCTTTTTTTTCTTTTTTTTTATTTTAATTTGCAACTTTCAAAAACTGAATTTTTCAGTTGTAATCTAAAGATATAAAAACGTAGAATCTCTAGTGGATTGAGAAAGCCACTACTGATCTGCTATATAAGCTGCTTCTTCTTCTTCTTCTGAGCCAAAACTTAGTCAGTATCTCCTCCTACAGCTTTAAAGTTACAACAACCAAACTCGGGTCAGACCTTCAGACTGGTCTGAAGTTAGTTTCTGTATCTTTTCCGAATGGTCCAGCTTACATTTTCGAAAACCAGACTATCAAAACCACCTAAAATCCCATAGACTTTGACTGAGGGGTGAAAACTTTTATACAAAGAGATCTATGGTGCATCTAAGCTGTTTATTGCTATAGCAAATCTTTAACAACTACTTTAAAAAACAGCTAAAACCAGCCTAAAATTAATTGCTGCTTTGGTTGGTCTCTCAGGCTGGTTTTGAAGTGGTTTAAAGTGGTTTTGGCCACTTTTTAGCTGGTCAGGCTGGTCCTAACTGGCCAAGCTAGGAGACCTGCTAAAAGACTAGCCAAGGTTAAACCAGCTATTTTCATCTTAAACCAGCTAAGACTAGACATGATTAGCAATTAGCTATTTTTTACTAAATCAACTGGTTTTAGCTGGTTTAAACATGTTTATCACGTTAGAAATATGATAATTATGCTAGTAACTGCTAATCATGTTAGCAACATGTTATTAACATGCTAATTATGCTAGAAACACACTAGCAACATGCTAGTAACTTGCTAATCATGCTAACAACTGCTAGTAGCATGCTAAACAAGCTAAAAACATGATAACAACATGTTAATCATGCTAACAACATGCTAATAATATGCTAATCATGCTAAAAACATGCTAACAACATGATAGTAATATGTTAATCATGCTAGAAACATGTTAATCATGTTAGTAACATGATAATAACTTGTTAATCATGCAAGCAACATGCTAGTAATTTGTTACTCATGCTAGCAACATGCTGGTAACTGGCTAATCATGCTAGCAACATGTTAGTAACTTGCTAGTTATGCTAACAACATGCTAGTAACATGCTACACATGCCAAAAACATGCTATCAACATCATAATCATGTTAACAACATGTTAATAACAAGCTAGTAAGAAGCTAATAATGTTAGAAACATCCTAGTAACATGTTAATCATGCTAGAAACATTCTAGCAACATGCTAATCATACTAACAACATGCAAGTACAGGGCTCGACAATAAGGAGTGCCCGATGGCCCGGGGCCAGCGTGAATGACGCTCGAGACAGTTGACGAATTTGTCACTGGCCCGATCGGGCCACTCCCTCGTCGTTGCAAAAGTTTATCATTTGCATGTGTTTTTAAGTCTTGTTAATTTAAAATTTCAAGCGATCACAGAGGGACATGCCTCCGACGGACAAAAAGCCTACGAAACTATTTCAAAATACTCGTCTTGACGATTAACTTTGTAGCTTTAGCAATAAATAATCTGTATTTAATATACAGTGGAGTATAGATGCACCGGACGCATTTCAACCAATCTGTTCCGGGCTTGCACACAATCTACATGCAGTCATTTTTCAAAATGTCATATGTGTGGAAACATTACGAACTCTTTAAACATCCGTTAACAGAGGCCAGAGACGCTGAAGATGAACGCAAAGAGGAAAAAATACTGTAGAAGGCAGCGGAAGATCACAGTGCAGAATGCGCGAAATATTGGAAATATTATCCTAAATACTGAAACAGGGGTTTATATGAATGCATCTCTGAAGAGAATTGACTGTTTTAAGAAAAGTTTACATGGTGTTTTCTTTTCATTTGCCTCTGAATAATGCATTTAAACTAGCGTTCATAAGCACGGCGCTGCTTTGTTTACATCAGTAACCAAAGAAACGTAAGATCACTGTTATTCCATAAGCGCCACCTGCTGGCAGAGTTTGCGTTCTTTTAGTCTGCTGTTTTTCCCTAAAGCATCTTTTCATTTGTAATAAAATCTAAATAATATTTAAAGAATTTTTGAACAAACAAATAATTTTTGAACTTTATATTTGTTAGGATAGTATGTCAAATTTTGGTGTCATGAAAGCTTATTTATTAATCTAAAAGATAACACGAATCAAAAACATTCATAACAGCAACTATTTTATTTTTTTGTGGCAGGGCTAGTGAAAATTTTGACCGGGCCAGTAAAAATTTGAACCACTGGCCCGACCGGGCCAGTAGAAAAAATCCTTAGCGTTGAGCCCTGAAGTAACATGCTAATCATGTTAGAAACATGATAGCAACATGCTAGTAGCTTGCTAATCAAACTAACATCATGCTAGTAATTTGCTAATCATGCTATTAACTTGTTAATCATGCTAACAACATGCTAGTAACATGCTAACAACATTGGAATCAGCCTATAAAAATGCAAGCAACTAGCTAATCATGCTAAAACATGCTAACATGTTAAATCATGTAAGCAATGTGCTAAATCATGATAGCAATATGAACTTTCATACTTTTACAACTGCTTCAAACTTTCAGGCTAGGCTTCAAGCCAATTCAAAGTTTGTTCTCAAACTTTACTCATCTAGTTAATTACAGAACTGTAACATTTACTTTTTTTTATCCCTCTTTCTAGCTTATTATGGTGGTTATGACACACTATTTATAACAACTTAATAACTATTTATAACAACTTAACAGCAGTAAAGCTTAATGCATGTTTCTGTGTTCCATAAGCACCATTTCCAGGCGCTTAAAACAGGAAGAGGGGCTGAGGTTAAATTTGGGGAGTGCACAAGAAAATGTAGCCTCCATAAAACCCACACTGGGTCCCCAAATACTTCCATGATGGATTTATAAACTACAGAAGGAGAGGGGAATGAACTGTTTATTTTAGATGTTTAGATGTGACCTTTTTTAGACTGACCACAACTTAAGACAGAAAAAGGGAAGAAATGACTACAGGAAGCCACAGGGTACCATGTCAAGAAAGACATAAACACAATAGAGGGAAAAGACTTCAAGGACAGGAGAAAAAAAAAAAAAAGACAGGACAGAGCGAGAGAATGAGGGACAGGGTTAAGAGATCGGCCCCAACTTAAGGTCATTTCTTCATTGGAGGAAGTTATTAAGAGTGCTTCATGTAGAGAACCAAGAGGCTGAGCTATAGCCTGACAAACACACACACACGGAGAACATGAGGTTCTTCAACCGTGCAGAGAAACACAATAGAAACTCAATACCATTTAAAAAAACCTGATCAAATAACATTGGTTCTGCCATCATGTAACAAGGGTTAATATTACAACTGAATTCCCAAAAACCCAGTCCTGTCTGGGGTCGGAGGGTGGTTCGGTTCTCATGGGCTTGGGCAGAAATATGGAGTTCGTTTGTGAGGAGGAATGTGAGGAGACAGGGGGGCAGACGGTCTCGTTAGGTCAGTGCACTGAAGTAGTTTGTTATTTATGGTGTGGGATTCCTACTTTTCAGCACTCACCACGTTTTCACCTGCAGACAGTCTCTAAACGCGCTCATGGAGGAGCCAATGACCTGGAGCCGATTGCAGTACAAGTCTAAGCTTCAGACACCAACATGTGGACTTTAGTCAGGGTAGAGATCTTTGACAAGAATGAAAACAAGGCTTTGAGAGAAGTTGTGTACGTTAGTCATATCAAAACATTGAAAAAGGGCAATAAGACACATTTAATAAACTGTACAGGGTAAAATTTAAGTACTTCACCGCCTTTTGTACATGCCGGCAGCTGGCTATAAGTGACCTACTTTGAAGCGTTCTATATATCCTGCAACTGTGCGGCAAACAAGTAGTGCCTCCACAATTTTCACATTCGCCCATTTGAAGCACTTGTTTTGGAACCTGATGTTTTCTAGGTATTTTTAGGCATATATGAACACTACAATCTAACTCAGATCTACAGTACATCAAAATAAACTAAGATTGCCTGAACAAGAGGTTCTCAGATGTTTTTGACCAATGAGAGGATAGATTTATGCACATGTGACATGCATGTAAACATTTTGGTTTTGAAAACTGAACACTGAAGTTTTGAAATGTGGCCCTGTGAAACTGAAAACATGGAAAATTGCAACATTGTAATAATTTAAATCCCACTCTTCAGAAAAAAGCAGTAGTATTTTTTTTTTTCTCAGAATTGTGTGACACAAACTCGCAATTCTGACTTTTTTCTCAGAATTGTGAGATATAAATTTACAGTTACGAGAAATAAAGTCAGAATTGCAAGATGTAAACTTGTAAATAAAAAATAAAGTTTTTATCCGATTCACTGTTTATATCATGCAATTCTGAGAAAAAAAAAAAAATCTGAATTGTGGGTTTATATCTCACAAATCTGACTTTGTAACAAATTGTTTATATCATGCAATTCTAAGGAAAAACTTAGTATTGCAAGTTTTTATCTCGCATCTTATCATTAGGCTTTTTTCATAAAATGTATCCTTCCATTTGTGTTCCAAACAAGAAAGGTTATAAATCTTAAAAAAAAAAAAAAAAACAAGGGTGAGTAAATAAGGATGAATTTTCTTTTTTGGGTGAACTATTAATTTAAAAAAAACTTGGGGAAAAATTCTAGTGCAGTAAGACTAAAAGTGCGGTTTGTTCAAAAAAAAAAATCTGTTAATTACAGATACAGTACATCTCTCACGTCCTCATGCATGGCCTGTGGGCTGGGTGTGACGTTACCCACAATGCCTTGGTGCATCTGCTGCAGAATTGCGTCCATGTAGATTCACACACCACAGACCACCGTTTAGGGAAACACAGAGGGAGAAATGGAATGCAAACATTTGCTGAGCTCCTTAAACTACACCAGAGAATAGGAAGCATTCATTATAGACTGACAGCACCTACACCAAGTGTTAGGTAGTAAGTAACTAGTAGAGATGATACTAAATTTCATGTTTTAGTAGCTCAGCTGTTACACAGTGCACGTCCTGATTCTGCTGAGTTAGATGTGTTCCTGGGTTAACATATTTTGTTAACCGTGAAACAACATTTTAATCCAAAAATTGAATCTTGACCACATCCCTACACCTAAACCTAACCTTACCCATGAGTAATCCCTAAAATCAGAAGAAATGATAGATAAATGACACTGATGTACAAGCACCAAACACTGATTGTAAGCCTAAACTTCACAAAAACTATAAACTGTTTTTTCAAATCTGATTGGTTAATCACAATGTTGTTCCAGGGTCAACAAAGATGTTGATCCAGGAACATGTCGTACTTGGTAAAATCAGGTTATGCGTTACACAATAGTATAGTTTTTCTATACACTTTAGTGCAAACAAAATGTAATTGTATGGACATTTATTTGGGTATTAATTGTAATTTAATGGACATTTATTTAAAATTTATATTAAATGTAATTTGTTTTTTGACCAGTTAAGACTTAAGTATGGATTGTAATATTGATAATTACTTATGAATATTTACAATACAGTTACAATTATAAATCAAGTACTTTACATGTGCATGTATGACAATCAACACATTAAAATAAGTCTACCTTTTCAAAAGCATGACAAAATTTTAAAATGTATAATTATTTAAATTGTATTATATAAGGTTAATTGACAAGACACACCTGAACCAAATGACTTAAGCAGAAAAGGAAGAAAGTGGAAAGCAAGATAGGAAGGAAGTAGGTAAGGAAGAAGTGGAGAGGAAGAGGAAAAGAAGGAATGAAGGAAACGCAAGTAAGAGGAAAATAAGGAATAAAAAAAGTGGAATGGAAGTAGGAAAGTAAGAGGTGAAAAGCAAGGTAGAAAGGAAGGACTGAAGGAAGGAAGGAAGTGGAATGGAAGTAGGAGCCGGTGGGAGTGGAGCCCGAGGCGGAGACGGAGAGCCACTGAGCAAGTGTGACGCAGAGGATCCGGAGGGCCAAGGCAGAGCAGATGGGTTCGACTGAGGCAGAGGCAGGGATCTGGAAGGCTGTGGTGAAGCTGGAGCAACAGAGGACCAAGGTGGAGCTGACAGAGGGTGGAGCCATGGTGGAGGAAGGACTAACGACTGGTGGTGGAGCCGGTGGGAGAGGAGCCCGAGGCGGAGAGCCATTGAGCAAGTGTGACGCAGAGGATCCGGAGGGCCAAGGTGGAGCAGATGGGTTTGACTAAGGCAGAGGCAGGGATCTGGAAGGCTGTGGTGAAGCTGGAGCGACCGAGGACCAAGGTGGAGACGGAGGGAAGGAGGAGCCTGACAGAGCCGGAGGGACGAGGCGCAGCCGAAAAAGTAGAGTCCTGAGGCGGCGGATGGTCCATGACTGACCAAGGAGGAGCAAGAGGGCCGAGGGAGCCCGACGGAGCTGGTGGACTGATGGGCCACGGTGGAGAGGAGGGAGCTAGGTGTGGGACTCAGAAGCTGGAGACGGAGACAAGGGATTCTCCAGCCACGACGCCAAAGGAGACTGGCAGACCCGCAGTGATCCCAGCGTACAGATGGTGGGCTGAGGGTGAGCTGAGGGGCTGCCAGGAGACAGCGGGAAAGGGGCAGAAAATGGCAAGGCTGAGGAAGTGGTGATGATAGGGAGGAGGCAGGAGAGGGAGGGTTCTGAGATGATGTGTGCTGCCCACACACAACAGATAGCAACTCCCATCACCGGGAGCGCAGCGGATAGAGGAATGACCTGTGTTGTCATGGCAGGACAGACAGACAGTTAAATAGGGGCAGACAGTTCAGGGCTGACAAACAGTTCACAAATGGCCAAAACAGGACAGCCAGAGAATTCAGGGCAGACAGACAGTTCTGAAGGTGGGGGCATGTCTGCAAATAAGTCCAAATTAGAGTCAGTAAAGTCCACAGTGTCCTTTATCAGCTCACCCTCAGCCTTGGTGCAGTGGGTGGGGCTTTCCTCCAAGCCCTCGAGCTCCCTAGCTTCATCCACCGGTGTAAGCTCAGTTGCCGGCTCTCACACCTGGACAGGTCAGGCTCTAGCTCCGGGGCAATCCTTAGCTCTGTCGCTCTTTGAGGCGATGGTTGTGGTGGGCTTTGGCTCTCCGTCCGTGGTGGGCTCAGGCTCCACACAGCTGGGTAATGGTGGGCTCCACTCAATAAAGGTGGCGAGGCTCTCTCAAGGACAGTCTCTGGAGAACTGCGCTTGCGTGGAGGTGTTAAGTCCACCACGGTAAAACGTGATGAGGAAGTGTTCCTGGTAGTGGGTCTTGTTGGCAAAGTCCACAAAGTCTTCTGTGTGGTCCTTGAGAGAGCACTCCCCCTGCTCGAAACGAAAACACAAACGAGGGGGAAAAAACAACGCTTTACTTTTAAGGTACGGTCTTCTGTCACGGTGCGGTATAGAATAAACGCAGGGATACGATGAAGATAAGGATAAACAGTCTTTAATACATCTACATAAGGGTAATCCACATCAGGTAGACAAGAAACACACACAAGTAACGTTAAGACTGGACGACATGTACTGAACAGACTGGGGCTTAAATAGTGGAGCAAATAGGTTAATTAACAAGACACACCTGAACACAATCAGACACACATAGGAAACTAGGTCAGGGAATAAGTGGGAACAAAAATACAACTACAAAGTCCATGAGGTGTGACACATTAAGTACATTTAACCCTTTAACTGTCACCGTCCACCCTGTGGGACGCCAAAGTTTAAATCCTAATCTAATCATGACAAACTATACATCGTTGGAAAGGTCTAAGACTCCTAAATAGGTATTTTACCAAATTTATTTTTGTGCTGCAAATTATGTAGGAAAAGTAATAGATTAATGTATGTCAAGAGTGCAACTAAAAAAATCTACATCATAACATGAGTTCTGACGTTCATCACAAAATACTTTCTTCATTGCCTTTTTTCCTCTCACACTTTAGAAATCATAAGAAATTATATATCAGTTCAAAACTTAAAATCTCAAAATTCATCCTTTGAAAGGCATTTTAAAATCAGACATTGCATTACCACGGAAAATGTACATCAAAATCATATTACAAAATGTTTTCATTCATGAATTATAAAAATTGAAGTCTGGATAGTGCATTTTTATGTCTGTGTTCAAATATGGGAGTGACAGTTAAAGGGTTAAGTGGATTATTTTATTTTATTTTATTTTATTTATTATCTGCAAGTACAGTTTTGTAAAAAATATACTTTTAATATACTTTTATACTTCAACAGAAGAAACAAAATGGTTTGGAAACAGGTTTGGAAAAAACATGAGAGTAATTAAATACTAAAAAAATGGATAGACTGATCCTTTATTGGAATGTTTTCATAAAACACATTCGCTTCCACCTTCAGAATCAGATCTGACCACCTGCTTGCATGTTTTTAGTGCTTTAGAAGCGTGTCTAGTGAAATCAGCAGCATCGCAGCCCTAAAACTCATAAACTTCATCTCCCACGAGCCCTTACTGACGTCTCCACAGGTGACTACAGAATGCGCCCATAAAATGTATCTTTCCTGTAAGCCGAAGGACCGTGACCTCAGCTCGACCCTGCTGCTCCCAGTGATTCATGGGTGTTCAGAGGAGATACAAGCGATCCCTCAGATTCCTCTGAGACCAGACACCAACTACAGCACGACACTCAGGATGCAGAGATCACAAAACCTCAGGGAGCACCGTAACTCACAGTGTGTGTGTGCGTGAGGTACAAAGAGAGAGAAGACAATGCTAGTACAGTCTCACTCTACACCATAGACACATCTCACCGCTAATTCATTGCACTAACGTCCATGACCTCTCCATGTCTGCTATTCAAGGTTTCAGATGCAGTGAGAGTCTCGGTGTGTGTGCGTGTTTTATAGTGAGTTCTCAGCGCTCTGTAAATGACTCCCTGTCCTGTGGTTGTGTTTAAAATGAAACACATGACTGTACTGAAGCAGATTTCTGCCCGAGTTTATCTACATAGACTGCATTCAAAATAAACTAATTCCTTAAACTATTCATTGTTGAATACATTGGCTTGCTTTATATTTCAATTAAATAAACTACAATCCAAGAACCTAGGTAATTCTGCTCTGGAGTACTTTTCAACTCATCTGCTTTATTATTTACACATAATTTTTCACAATGACTTCTCCTTTTAAAATTCACACGCACAACCAAACACTCCAAATACCTTTGTGATGCCCAGCAACAACATAAAAACACTCTGAACACCTTAGCAACTGCATAACAACACATGGGAAACCACATAGTAACATGCTATTACAAACTCAAAACACTTTATCCACCAAATAACATCCTAGCAACCGCACAGAGACACACTTTAAAGGAGAAGTTCACTTCCAGAACAAAAATGTACAGATAATTTACTCACCCTTTTGTCATCCAAGATGTTCATGTCTTACTTTCTTGAGTCATAAAGAAATTATGTTTTTTGAGAAAAACATTTCAGGATTTCTCTCCATATAGTGGACTTCTATGGTGCCCCGAGTTTGAACTACCAAATTGCAGTTTAAATACAGCTTCAAGGGGGTCTTAAAGATCCCAGTCAAGGAAGAAGGATCTTATCTAAAAGTTATATTCTGGAAGTGAACTTCTCCTTCAAGACATTCTTAGTAACCACAAGCTGTCTCTGAGAAATGACCCAGAACATACGAGCAACAGCATTTTAACACCTTAAAAACATACCCTAAAAATACCCTAGCAACACACTTACTGTAAAACACTCAAAACACCTTTCTCTCTAGAACGCTTGAGTACTTTAGAATACTTCTGATTGGTTAGTTGTGACATTCCGAAGTGTGTCGGCAATGCCAAATGACATACTGCTCATCCGGGTTTTTGAGTCCAGCGCTTCATTCACGTCTCTCATATCACACCACCACGCTCTCTCTTATTTCATTTAAACACAACTGCTATCATCTTGTGCCTTAGTTATTGACTTTTTTTACTGTAAAATGAAACCAGAGGACTTCAGTATTATTCAGTACACACTTCAGTCTGTGGTAATATTGTTAAATCATTTGTCTTGTTAGCAGAATTATTGTTTTGTATACTGTAATGGATTTAAGATAAAACACAAGTAAAATTGTAAAACACTTTCTTCTGAAATAACATTTTATCTTTATCTTTATGTTGTAAAAAGCTTTATGTTGTAATTTTAGATACAACTACATTATGCTTTAAATGTCTGTTTTGTCTGAACTTCTAGGCTCACAGCCATTTGTTTGGAACTGTTTTTCTTTGCACAAAGAACTGATAAAACATTTCAACTCAAATCAATAATTTGTATCTAATTATGTGGCAATGTTGAGTGGGATAATGTACATCCACCTGGTTGTTATCCTAGAATAAACCACTTCAGGGTGATGCACTTCACATCGTGGTCTTGATCACCCTGTCAATGGATGGATGTACATAATCCCTTACTTGGCAACCACACATAACACTCTAGCAACTGCACTGTGAGACACTATACAGACACTCCTAGCAAGCACAACATGTCTCCAAGTAAAGACGAGAACAGGGGCTGGGCGGTATATCAAGTTTGAACAATATATCGTTATAGTTTTGTAAACGGTAACAGGCATCAATGTACAGTTATTTTACATCTGAAAAATAGCAGAGGACACTGTGGCAAAGTGCATAATTCAATTTAAAAATAACTCGTAAGATATAATACACATATAGTTCAAAGTGGCTTGTCCCATCAGATGCTCTGATGGAAAGGCTGCGTGCGATGCTAACAGCTACTTGCACTGTTTAACAATGTGTTTCAGATTTGGTGTTTTCCTCAGTGAACTTACATTTCACAGGTATAGCCTCCATCTGTAAATGTTAGAAAGCCATGGAAATATTTCCATTTTGCTGTCAGGGGTGGATGCGCCGTCTACGTGTGAGTCTCCTAAACTTCACACAGGTGTCATAGAACGAGCGCCGTCGCGCGCATGCGCGCCAAACAGAGGGCGCGCTGTAGAATCGCAATAATTCTCACCAAAATTTTGCTAAAATATTTGCAGTTGGACAATGACTGTGCCATATGTACAACTTTAAACCTACAAGTAAGTAGTTTTATGATAGCAGTAACTGTAAACTGAATTAGTCTGTGTTTTTGTTTTTATTAAGCCTGTTTTCATATTTAGTTCAGTGAATTTAACGTCTGCTTTAAAAGCATTATTTTTGTATTTACATTGTAATGTTACAGTTTTAGAATGTGATACAGGTACAAAAATGTACTATTGAAGTAGTATGCCCTTTTTCGTTTTTTTTTTTTTTTAAGTACTACTGCGTTCCTTTATACTGATATGCCGTTTTATGGGCAAATAAGGTACCAGTAGCAGCTTTTGTACCTTCTTTTCAGTAGTTGTCCTCCAGCAACCACACCCACTGCGCAATGTGACGTCGTAGTGACGTCTTTTCCATGTCAAAAAAACATATGGGCTACCAAATAAATAAATAGTAATACAGATAATAAATTTTGTTTGTTTATAAATAATCTGTATTCATATATATAATCATGTTGATAGGCTCTATTTTGTAAAACACATTTACTGCAACTGCCATAGACGTCCAAATGACGTCCAAAAAAACCCAGATCAAATGTTGAACGTCAAAATGACGTCCAAGTTGGGTAATGGATAGACGTCCAAATAGTGGACCTAGTTTGGACGTCAAATAGATGTCCATAATTGGTCATGGACCGACGGACCCAATATAGACATGATCTGCACGTCTATCCGACGTCCAATGTTTAGTGGGACATAGATCAAGCTAGCAACCACATACCAAACCACTTAAAACACTCAGAACCCTAGGAACCACACAGAGCAACAAACTAAAAACACCCATAACACCTTAACAGATGTATAGCAACATATTTAAAACAATAGCAACCTTAACACCCTGGCAAGTACTCATAACACCCTAAAAATCACATTACAACGCCCTGATAACACACAATATGTGCAAACAGAAGGCATATTTTGTGCTTTAAGGGTCAGTTTAGTGTATGTTTAAGAGTCTAGGATCAATGTGTGTTCATGAGGATGCTCCTCAACTGCATAATCAGTGTTTTGACTCCAGTAATGACGTGTGTTTGGTTGAAGACTAGTGTATCTGGATCAGTCACACACAGTCACACTGACCCTCAGCTTTGGACTCAACTCTTTACCCCAAACACTCCCACTCTTTACTTTGGCATCTGCGCTTAAACTAAAACTACAAACTTCAATATCATTTTTCACAACTCTGCTGTGAATTGTGAGAATATTTCCATTTGTTCAGCGGTGGGCTAGATGTGATTGGAATATGTGTGTGTATGTGTGTGGTCATAGTGGCTCCTGCAGTCTCATAATGAGACGTTCTCACATTATCATACAATATTATTTCTACTTTGTGTTTTGATCGAGCAATGCTGTGGGCTGACGTTACATCCACGCAGAACGCCCCAACTGTTAGGCCTATCTTCTTTCTTTCTCTTTTAAACACACACACACACACACACACACACACACATACATACGCTAACTAGATGGGCTCCCGTATTTTGAACTTTCATTGTTTTTAATATAAAGCTAATTAATCATGATGACTTCAGATTATCTCAAACCCACATCACAAACATAAAAGAAAACATGAAGCTGCACTACAGCACTTTGGCCTCACTCTCGCCATCTGTGGTTGAAACATAAAACTGCATGTTCTTTAAAAGTCATGTGTGCTTCTGTGTGGATGAATCTGAAGAATCTGTGGTTACCACAATCAGAGCAGATCTGTCATGCTCCACCAAAACCCACTGACACTAAGGAGAACTTTCAACAAAATGTCATGAGCAAGTTAAAGGGATAGTTCACCCCAAAATAAAAATTCTGTCATTAATTACTCACCCTCAGTAGTCATTCCAACCCTGTTCATCTTCAGAACACAAATGAAGGTATTTTTGATGAAATCTGAGAGCTTTCAGATCCTGCATAGACCCGGCACAGCTGAAACGTTCAAGAGGCCCAGAAAGGTAGTGAGGTACTCTTGTGAATGTGCAGCCGAGACTGACACAGAAGAAAAGAAATTGTTGAATAAAGTTGTTATTTTTGTTTTCTTTGCACACAAAAAAATATTCTTGTATCTAAAATTATGGTTAAACCACGTCACATGGACTAACCATGTCACATGGACTATTTTAACGATGTTTTTACTACCTTTCTGGTCCTTGAATGTGTCAGTTGCATTGCTGTCTGTGCAGGGACAGAAAGCTCTCGGATTTCATCAGAAATATCTTAATTTGTGTTCCGACAATAAACGAAGGTCTTATGGGTTTGGAATGACATGAGGGTGAGTAATTAATAACAGAATTTTCATTTTTGGGTGAATTATCTAAGCCACATATTTGGCACTACAGTTCAGGCCTGTCACTTCATTTCTGACTTTCCTCAGTTCAGTGTTGCTTTTGATAATGAGTGATTCTCCAGTGGTCAATGAGGGATGTTGTTTAAAACGTCAGTGCCAATAAAGGTTTTTTACTGCCACTCATGATTCCATCAAGAACCTTTAACATCCATGGAACCTTGCCATTCCATAAAATGTTCTTCACAGAAATGTTCTAGAAAAAGTGTTATTTTAAGAACTGTTCACTGAAAGGTTCTTTTGGGTTCTTTTATTGTCTTTGTCTCATTGCACCGAGACATGGCGTTAAAATATGTTAAGGGGTGCAACATTTCCGTCATATGCTTGAGGTATTCGGCCAATCACAACGTGCTGGACAGCTGGCTAATCAGAGCACACAGTGCTTTTCGGAACGATGAGCTTTGTAAAAATCTATGTTTTAGAAAGGCGGAGCAGAGAGGAACAACAATAATGTGTTTTTTGAACCTTAAACTGTGCAAACACATTGCATTTCACCAAATACACAAAATAATGTTCTTTTTAGCAATGTCACATGACCCCTTTAAAAGTGTTGTTAAAAAATCCAAATGCATCTTAAAAATCACTATGTCTTTAATCTAAGGACCAATTTATTTTTGAAAATGTCCCCAAATTGAGGTTTTGTCAGATCTAACTAAAGTCTAGGGACAAATGTATCCCCACAGTATAGCTAAGTAAATTCTCTCACTCTCATGCAGAAACTATCTGTGAAGTTTCTGTCTCTGGTTTATCCATTGCTGCTCTCTGACTGTGTAATTCTGACCCTTCATAATCTAATTCAATCTCACATTAAGAGAGATGGACGCAGACGAAACCCCTGCAGGCGAGCCAGCAGCTCACTAATGCCTCACATTACACACACTCATTCAGCCTTCATTCGAGACACTGCCACTGCTTTCTGGAGAACTTTGAAAATGTTATTTCCATCCCCGCTGCATTATTAAATGATACTGTTTGAGAGGATGAATGTTTATTATCAATTGTTATTCTGTATTTTTATACATTTTTATGTTTGGCATTGGGGTTAAGAATCAGTAATAAATCAGGGCTTGAGTTTTGACTATTTAACAGTTTATTATTCTTTCAGAGAGCATGAACTTGCTCATAAATAGTGCATTTTGTAATAATGTCATATTAAAAGTTTTACTTTACAGTTTAAATAAATCAGTTTTAATGATTTGCATTAATAATTTGCAATAAGTTTAACTAGAAGCTGAAGTGCAGGATGATGTCATCAAAATCAAAGTTAGAGACTAAGTTTTGAATGCTTATATCTTGTAAACGCAAATTTTGTCGTTGTTTTTGAGCACACTAGCACATACATAACCTTAAATCTAACATATTCACACTAAAAGCCAAAAAACTTTAATTTTGATTTCATGGGGACTTCAACTGTAGTGTGTTAGTTGATATTACATATTTTAAATGGACTACAACTTCATCACAAATGTGTGATTACAAATATACTGAAATACATGACATACAGGTTTCATCAAAAAATTACTTTAAAGTATATTTTAGTTTACCATAAATGTTTGTAAGTGCATTGAGCCATGCACTTTATATTTCAAGACCAATATGCAATTATGAAATTACATATAAACATGTACAGTAAGTCCTAATTAAGTAGGACAAAAAATAGATCAACTATATGCATTTAATATAAATTTAATATAAATTGCATTTTCATTTAATTGTAAATGCCATGCAATTAAAACTCTGAAAACATTCAGTTTGCACATAAGTATGTTATTTCTGTAATAAATGCTCTTTTTAAAAGTATGCAAAAGTGTGTTTATTTTTCACAAGGGGATGACACACAGTCCATATCAACATGAATACACCGGACAAGTGTATTTTTCTGTAAACGTGCTCTTTTCTAATCCCACTCACACGAAAGATGCAGATTCTATATTGCTCAAAGCATCAAAATGCATGAGAACTCCCAACTTGGAAATGCAAATGTGCAATAATTCAATAATGAACCAAAGTAAGTGAAGTCTCTGATGATTCACACTCATCACTCATTCCCATGAGCCCCCTCTCTCTCTAGACAGAAGAAATGGGAGACAGTGTGACACAAAAGCATCATGGTGTTTGGGAGGGACTTTCACATACAGCTGCATATATTGAGCATCAGGGGGTCTCGTGTGTGTGTGTGTGTGTTTATTGACCCTCTGTCTCCCCCCTGCCGTTCGGCCCGGCCTGCAGCGCTAATTGAATTCACGGAGAACAAGTGGCCATTAATGAAGCTGATAACGACGTACACAGCAAGAGCACGCACTAGTGAGCCTGACGGAGAGACTCCAGCAGCGGACAGCAAGAGAAAACACACGGTCCTGAGGAACCACAGAGGAACGTTACAGAGACGCTCCATTGTGCTGTCCGTCTGTGAAGGGAAGCAATAAAGCAATAAACAATATGGGTATGTCGAGCCTCACAGAAACCGCAAAAGTGACAGAGACAAAGAGAAAGATAGGATGTGTTATGTAGTTATGTCTCTTTCTTAAACAGTTGTGGTCTGTTTTGAGATTTTGGGGTATTTTGCTTTCATCACATGTCTTCTTTTAGGCTAATGGAAAGAAAACATCCAGTGTTTAATACATTTCATTAAATGTGTATTATTTCCTGATTTATCAAGTGGCAAAAAGAGAACCAAAATCCCTGTTATATATATAAAAAAAAAAAAACTTTAAAGGAAAGGGGGAAAAATGATTTCTGTTTATAAATTTAATTAAATAATGCCTCATTTGCTTTAAACGTAACATCAAACATAACAGAAAATATGTAATACAGAACAACTGCAGAGTGTCTTGCCTTAAAGGAAAGTTTTCATTAAGGAAAATTAACTATTTGTCATTATTTTATACAAAGAGACATTCATGCTGTTCTTTTCCATAAAATAAACGCATATTTATCCACCAAGGACCATCAAGATGTAAAAAGGACAGAAAAGAACCACAAAGTTTCATTAAAGTTAGTGACCCATACTGTATGTAAATATACTGTATGCATTCATCCATTTCTTGCTGTTACTCCATTTTCATTGCAAATAAAACAGCAAACAATATCCCTCAAAGTTTTTTTTTTTCCCTTACATTTTATTAAAATCATATGTAAATTTGTTTGTATATATGACTACAGACAACATTCTGTGGCGGTGGGACCACACACACACACACACACACACACGCATTCACTCGGGATCATCTTTTATATTTCCAGCCCAGAGTGTGTGAGGTTTTGACCTTTGCCCGTGGAGGTTTTAATATCTGTCTGATCTCTCTCAATGATGTAATATCTATGCCATGCATATTTTAAGACTTCATAAAAGTCCTTTTGTGTTTATGTAGGCAGTTTACCGCAGTCAGACTATTCATGCGCAGCCTTATAAAACTATAAATGCGTGAGGACTGAGAGAAGTGGATATATAGATGACTTCTAAAGTACTAACATCTGTTTATTTAGTGGACATCATGTTTCATGGACACATTAAATGTGTAATTAGTCCATAAATGAATGCTTTTAAAGCTTGGGAGAGTGGAGAATAACAGGGTTGTTTGGGAGGCAGGTGTGGAGTGTGATGAACTGTCCTCTGGCTTTGATGTTTTTAGGCCTGTTCACACCGAGAGCTCATACCAAATTCACATCAGAACTATTTACTGTACACTCAGCATGACTGTTTTGTTGTCAGGCTTTGAAAAAGGTTCACATAGCGAAATGAAAACAACAATATCCCAGTCACGTGAAAATTGTTTTAATTAAAACAGATGATTGGTTCAGATTGGTCAATGCTGGATTTAAGCCATGGTAAAATACACTATACGGTAGCACAATGTTGTAATAAAGGTGCTTGATATTTAAATATTTTTATATATAATATTGTCATATTAAACATGTCATTTTTGTACATTTTATTATTGTTATACTTTATTACACTTTATTTTATTAGTGTCACATAGGTACACAGTGCTAATACCAGGATGGACCCCCTTGATCCCACACCATTAACCTGAACCACTGATACAATGCAGGATGGATCAATGCTTTCATGTTGTTTACATCAAATTCTATCCCTGCGATCTAAATGTCGCAGCAGAAATGGAGACTCATCAGAGCAGGCAACCTTTTTCCAATCTTCTATTGTCTACTATTGGTGAGCCATGTGAATTGTAGCCTCAGTATTGTTAGCTGACAGAAGTGGCACCCGGTGTGGTCTCCTGCTGCTGTAACTATCTGCTTTAAAGTTCAATATATCGTGCATTCTGAGATGCTCTTCTGCTTAAACTAATCTGGTCATTCTCCTCTGTCCATTTTCAAGGCATTTTTTTGCCCACAGAACTGCCACTCACAGGATATTTTCTTTTTTTCTGACCAATCTCTGCAAAACCTAGAGGTGTTTTGCATGAAAATCCCAATACATCAGCTGTTTCTGAAATACTCAGATCAGCCCATCAAGCACCAACAACCAAGCCACATTCGAAGTCACTTTAGTCACTTTTTTTCTCCATTCTGACGCAGGATTTGAACTTCAACAGATCATCTTGACCATGTCTGTATGTCTAAATGTGAGTTGTTGATGTGACATGGCATTTTCACTGTCCCACAAGACAAAAATGTATACAATTGATAATGTCTTTATTTAAAATGCAGTAAATCACTAACCTGCTGTTATAAAAGCTGCAGTGTTATTCGATTTTTTGAGCCAGATCTCAAAATTTTCCTATGGTGTGACTGTTTTAAGCATCGTTCAATAAATTACAGCTTTTATAAATTAAAAGAAAAGCATAAAAATGTTAAGAAATATGCATAATTCTACAAGTATCTTTTTTTCATCCATATATTTCTGAAAGCGTAAGAACTTGATACATTTTGTCTCTGAAAACCATGTCCTCTGGTGTGACACCGTATCCTGATTTTAAATCCAAATCCAGAGAAAACCTTAATTAGTTGAAGGACCCCATTCATTGTCGCGTTACTGAAGCCCCTTGTCAAGCCCATGACGTGCACATGGTCAATTTTTGTCTCAGAATTGTTCAAATATTTAACTTTTTTGTAACCACTACAAAAGAGTTACATTTTGCTGTCCTTTGGTGTGACACCTCTCAATGAGGTGTACAGTTTTTTACTTAAAAACTGTATGTTAAACTACATAATCTTGGAAAATTATGCAAATGTGTCTTGCTAACCGCTAATGACAGGTAAGGCTGAAACGTTCTTTGGTGTGACAGAAAATGTCCCCCAGTATGACGCCACAGGACAAAAATGTCATACCAGAGGACAAGGTCTCTTTAAAAAGCATTTTAAATATTTAAAAAGATTTGTTTAACTTCTTTTTTATTCTGTATATAGAATAGTTTCAGTAACATACTAATTGACATAAAGACTGAATTTTGTTCATGAAAATTATTTTCGAGGGGTGAGAACCAGAAGGGCGTTAGTGACATTTTGGGTGAAATGGAGATATATATATATATATCAAATGAAACCTCTTGATGAGCTCTTTTTTTATTAGAAATGCCTGAAATCAATACACAAAGTCAGATCTAACTATGGTAAATTTTTGTTTTGGCCCTCCTGTAAAGTTGGTGATATGTCACTTACGCCTTTCTGGTTCTCACTCCTCATTTTGCTTTGTTTAAAAAACATGTTGATATTGTTTGTATCAAAATTAAACTTTCTTTCTCCTTTGACATGTTCAGAATTAAATAGAAATATTTTAATAACCACAATTCCTTGTCCTTTAGTGTGATACACATAAAGGAACCACAGATTTGTTTTTATCTCAGAATATCTAAAAAAAAAAAAAAAAGTATTGCAATAGTGGAGATATAAATATTGCTCATCTTAAAATTGTATAATTTTCAGTAGTTTTGAAATTGCAAGCAAGTCCAGCGAATCATGGGGGGAAAAATGATGTCATATTAAATAATAACACTTTATGAAAATAAGTCTAACATTGAAGATAAATCTCTCTCAAACTATTTTTATGTTATTAAGAGGTTGTTGTTGTTTTGTTGTTGTTGTTGTTGTTTTCCTCTTAATTTTTGCTATGTTACACAATATGACAAATTTATGGTATAGTTCAATAAAAATGTAAAAAAAAATAAAAATAAAAATAAAAATAAATAAATAATAATTTAAAAAAAAACAGTGAAAGAATTGATGAAGTTAGTGACCTTTTATATTTTCTCAAGATCAGACTTCACACTACATAAATATATGCATTTTTTCTTCAAAAAATGGTCTTTTACAAAAAAAAAAAAATAAAAAAAATAAAAAAAAAAAAACATTTTTTACTGCCTATTTGTCAACTACCCATGCAGAGTTGCTGCCATGTGATTAGCTGATTAGATATCTGTGTTAACAAGCAGTTGAACAGGTGTACCTAATAAAGTGGTCGTTGAGTGTAAACATTTATTTACACTACCATATAAAAGTTTGGACTCACCCAGCTTTATTTAAGTTCTTACGTTTAAAAGAAGTTTTCAGGCTGTATTTATTTAGTCAAAACACAGTAAAAACAGTAACATTGTGAAATATAATTGCATTAAAAAAAAACATGTTTTAATGTTAATATATATTAAAATGTAATTCCTGTGATCAAAGCTGAATTACATCATTACTCCAGTCTTCAGTGTCACATGATCCTTCAGAAATCATTCTAATAGGGTGAACTGTCACTTAAGAAATATGTCTGATTTTCAGTGTTAAAAACAGTTGTGTGGCTTCATGTTTGTGCAGAAACTGTAATAACTTTTTTTTATTTGATGAATAGAAAGCTCAAAAGAACTTGATTTTATTTGAAATAGAAATCCAAAGTTCTGTCGTGAAACTCTAGATGACACAGTCCAATAGGTTCTAACTCAAACTTATTTAATGACGTCATTATCACATGGCACATCTGACGGGTTTATTTCTCCTCAGCAGCCAATGAGCTTGCTGCTCAACATTCAAATACTTGTCTAGTGCTTTCTGTAGCAGTTGCAGTGCACTTCAGGAACCCTCCACCTTCCCCTGTATGTTATATATGGGGGTTATTATTAAAATTTATCATTATCATTATTATCATTTATTATCATAAAAATCTTTCTTTTCAAAAATCTTATTGACCCCACTTGAACTGTCGTGTATATGAATAGAACAATCTAAAACAGCACAAATCTGTACAGAGATAAATATAGAGTTAGAGATTACAGACAGACAGCAGACGGATTGTCTTGGTTTACGGCGTCCTCATTTGTTCTCACAATCTCAACGTATCTCTCTTCCTGTCATTACACAGTTTGACCTTTGACCTCAAAATCTATCTGGGAGTGGGAATGAACAATACACAGATTGATAACAGGAAGTACATGTGTCATAGTGTCCTCATCTATAATGTCATTCATGTAGACTGTGACTGAATATTTTAAAGACCCCATAAAGTCAAAACGGTCTTGTGACTTTTATTCCTTCCTTGTCTATTGTCATATCATCAGTATGCTAGTGTACTCCAAAAAAAAAAAATGTACAAATTTAACCTTTAAATTAACTTAAAAATTGAATAAAGTTTTAGTTGAATCCTTGTTTGCAGGCCTGTGTGTTATTTTTTGTCCAGTTAAATGCTTTCTAGAAAATTAACATCATGAAAGATCTTTTACTTCCCAAAAGTCTTTGCAAAGTGAGGTTTTCCAAACAGGATGGAGAGAATAAATCTTGTTTTTTTAGATCCTGAACATCAGTTGAGGTGGTTCAAAGGAAGATGGATTTTGAAATCCAAGTGTGAAGGGTCAGGTAAAGGTCTGTCCTTCATAGTATAAATTCCCAGCCAAGCACAGCTCCATTACGTCTCCCTGTGCCAGGCATTCATTCTGTTAGGAGAAATCTGCTCCCTGTATGACCCTGTGACCGCAGCGCACTCACACAAACACTAAAAGCTGTCGGTATTGTCCTGCCTGCTACGCTGCGCTGCATCTGTCTTGTGTCTGTAACTCAGAGGTGAGTGGTAACGGGGTTTGGCTGCGGGAAGCCTGTGCGTCCATTTCCACCATTAAACAGGATTCAGGTGCTGCTTTGCTGTCTGTCAGAATGCACAAGAGTAATGAAGCGTCTCTGTCTGTGTTTCTGTCCCTCTAATCAGGGGTCTGGAGAAACTCACACTCTAAAGAGGTACACCGCCCACTGTAATAACAGTCATGTCCCTTCATACAGTGATTTACATCATGTATAAGGCTAATTTTCAGAAAGCAGTTCCCTTTGAGTTTCCAAAATGTATTACTCATTTAATTAACAAGAAAGTCATTTTATTTGACAGATGTGTCCCTGTTAGTGTCAAATAAATTTTTAAATGTTAATTTTAAAGTTTGAAATGTTTTTTTTTTTTTTTCATTAGATTACTAATTAATTACTATGCCATCATTCAACACTTCTATATTTAAATAGGTTTAAACAAACAACAACAACAACAACAACAACAACAACAACAAAAAAACTACATTGTAAAAATTAGTTTTCAAAAGGGTTGGAAATAATAATAATAATAATAATTATTATTATTATTTAGGTATTTAAGCACATTAGAAAAAAAGACACTACATATTGTTTAGCAAGCCTGTAACCACCTAAATCAATTATTAAAAAAGCATATTTGTCACATCCAGGTGATTTACCATAGAAACATGATGTTTTTATAACATTAGCTGTGGTCTGATCTCCCTGAAACTTTGCATGCCTGTTTAGAATCACCTCTCGCATGTGCTCAGCGGGTTTGATGAAGTCTTGAGTTTTCGTTTAGGCTTTATAGGCTTTTGGGTATATTTGGACAGGCCCCTTTACTAAAGGACACCATTATAGCTTCCCAAAAGGTGAGCGAGCATTTTAGGTTCTTTTTGCTCGTGTCATGAAAAGATGCAATTGGCGTCGCCGGCGCCACCGTCGACCCCAGGAGGTTAAAAAAGATTCAGATACAAATGGCAGTGATGCCTGAAATGAGCTCTTATACCAAATATAAACCCTGAAAATGAAATGCTTGATTTCATAGACACTGATGAAAAAGCAAATAATGTTCCATTCTTGGAAAATCTTTCAAAGTGTCCTTTCATGTCTATTGTGAAGAGGCAAATTTGTCACATGCTTTTCAATAAAACTTTCATCTCTAAATATTAATCATATGTCGTCATTACAGATTTTCGGAAAGGTCAAATTGTCGGCTTATTAGAGCGGTGAAATTATCCTTAAAATCAAAACCCACTGGTCTGGTCAAAGATATCTTGGCTGTGTGAGGCGATATGTGTAATGTCTGGTCCATTCTGTAGTCGAAATGATTGCAGTACTCCGATAGCTCAGTGCAGCTGTAGTTGCTGGCTAACATTGACAGAGTAATTGACATTGAATGTTATGTCTCTGAGATATGAGATCTCTGACTCAGTGAGGGCAGTTATGACTCTAATTAATTGTGACTTGAGTGAAGACACAGATGTCAGTGAAGAGAACTGAAATGCTGACAGCTCTTCAATCTCATATTTTTACTATAACATTGGTCCTTTTAATTTAGAGAGACGTGATGCAATAACTAAACATGTCAATCTCATCATGTGTTCACTGATCAATAATTAAAACTAGTGACATAATGCAAAAATCCATTCTTTATGAAGACTGATTTGATTGGAAAACTTGTGTGTTTCTTATATATTTGTTGGTTATATAAGTTCTTATTTCATAAATTCCTCATTTGGAGCTTTTCACAGCAAATATTCATCTCTCCAGTGCTCTGAAGAAAATAGATGCAATGCCAAATCACTGGAACCATAAAGAGCAAACCGGTGGGTAAAGATCAGTAAAAATGGTTTCTGTGCTTCGCTGTGAGAACCGAGATGGGTTTCACACATGCCGGGGTTGACAAAGGGCTGAGAGGAGGATTTACAGTCTAATAAACCAACGACTTACCACTGCCCTCAACTAATGGATGACCCTGAGGAGAAAGAGTGAGAAGGTGATGTTGCTTTTACACTAGTGGTTTTGGTACAGACCCAGCTTCAATTGACCATAGAGTTTGGTCTGTTTTATAGCGTGAACGCCATCATCTGAAGTCGGGTGCAACTCAGGGTTAGGTTTTTGTGAACCATAGTACTGTTCATTATGAGGATGAATTTAATCTGGACATAAATTCAGATTGCTACAGCAATATTTCATGAAAAACACTCTTTCCAGTAAAACACACAGCACTTCTAAGTCTAGTTCAGTTCTGTGCATTTCTCAACAAGAAATGGTGGGTTGGAGGTGAAGCACAATCAAAACCTAAAATGAAGTTAAAGCTTCAAGTTAGGGCCCTGACACCTGTGCCACAACCACCTGGTGGCTTTAGGAAAACAGAGCACTGTGGGCAATATATATTTAAGCAGGTAAAAACAGGAGGACTATGTCAAAATTATTTATATTTGCCACATTTCCTGATGCCAGCTGGTGACACTATGACTATGACTACACAGATGATTTTAGGCCAAGACTCTAATCAAAGCTGTGAAATTTGGTGCAGTTTGGACATTGTATATTTGAGTTACAAATAAAGAGTTCAGATGCAAAACCAGCTAAAAGCCATCTCGGTCAAAAATGAGATAATGATACTGAGTGAATGCTCCTGACACATAGTATACATCCATCAAATACTTTTACTTCAAACTGGCTAAATTCCAGCCTCAGCCCAATCAGAAGGGCCAGTACATAAATAGAAACCTATACAAAGTAGCCAGAAAGAAATGCTAATTTTAAAGAAATACGTCAGCTGGTTTTGCATCTGAACTCTTCAGATATACTTCCTGTTTCATGGTGCGGCTCTGCCCACTGAGTGGCAAAAAGACTAAATGGCAGCATTGGTTTCAGCATGAATGCTGCGACAGAATGCACAAAACACATCTACCATGAGAAAGAGCTTTGCGACAGACTGTACAAAGAGATTTGACAACAAATCTGAGGTATATTTTTTACAGACTGCTGAAAGCTACAGAAAAGAGAAACAAATGCATTGCTGTAATTCACAGAAACATATAGACTCCAGGCAGCGAAACATAGATTTGCAGTTTTCATTTCATGTTAATATGTTGAATTTTGCGGAAAAATCATACCCTATATGTTGTATTATAATATATCGTATTGACAGCTCATAAAGTAAATATTTACCATCTTAAATTCTGCATAACTGGATGTTTTTTTTTAAATAAACACAATATATAAACCTATATAAGTTTTTGGGCTGGAAGAGTGATCACCTGGATTTAAACCAACCTATTTTGTATTTACAAAATGCGTTCATAAGCAAATTTGCTTTACTTATTTCTCCGGGGTCAAAATCAAACAAATATAAATGGAATAAATGTCACACAATATGATTCCTGGTTACATATCAATCTCCATGGACCACTGGATCTTTGGTAAGTTGTAAGGAACACTATATGGAGTCCAGCAACCTTTAGTTTAAACTGCTTGTCCTTGTTATACTTGTATTTTCACAGCTGCCTCTTTTGCCACTCAGTCCGGCTGAGGGGGCGTGTTCCGGAAGGAAAGTGACGTCAATGCATACCCTCTATAACATGCTTTAGCACTTAGCTAAGTGCTGCTAACATGTTTTAGCATGTTTCTAGCTTGTTTAGCATTTGCTGCCGTATTTTAATGTTGTCGGGAGTGCATTACAGTGTAAATCATGTCAATTCCTGTTGCCAGTAAGTGGCGCTATTACTATGACTGTATTACTATATGTGCATGTAAATGTCTTCAAGACAAGACTCTTATCAAACATGTAAAGTTTGTGGCACATCAGAAATTGTATGCCTGAGTTACAACAACTTCCTGTTTCATGGCAAACATCAAAATTTGTCAGGCTGCCATGAACACACCGTTCAATGAAAACTCAATATCTTCACAATTTAACATTGCAAAGGTCTTTAGATTAAACTGACCAAATATAATGATGATTGGATTAAAATGCTAGAAAAGGTTTGTTAAAGTGCAACATCTGAAAATCGCAAAAGCTGCACTGAGAAAATTCAAAATGGCTGACATACTGTTGCGTTAAGGATTTTGCTACAAGAGACTTATTTGTAAGTTTTGGCATGTTACATGTGTATACTGAATTTCGTACATGTAAATTGAAATTTTGTAGGTGGTGCTATTGAGCCATTTTGCCACATTGAATTCTGAAAATGTAAATGTCACCACTTCTGACAAGTGCAAACTTTCATGAGTTTTCAAGCATGTTTAGGCCCTCAAAAATGTGATTTATGAAAAGAGTCCTCACACCATCAGTACTCAGGCCCTAACTACTAAGTACATTATAATCAAATTTTTTTATACTTGTTGGAAAACGGGTATTGAATTAAATGGAGAGACAGCCCTGGTGAAAAAAAAAAACAGCATATGCTGGTAGGTATGTTTTGATGCTGGAATGCTGATTAGGTAGGTTTTGATGCTGGTTTAACCTGGTCCTTTGCTGGTTTTTGCTGGTCATGTTGCTGGTCAAGGACCAGCATGAACCAGCAAAGGACCAGCATAAACCAGCTAAGGACCAGCATAAACCAGCAAAGGACCAGTTTAAACCAGCATCAAAACCTACCTAACCAGCATCCCAGTATCAAAACATACCTACCAGCATATGCTGGTTTTTTCACCAGGGAGAGAGAGCCAGTTAGTTAGTCAGACATGATAACATAACTGTGAGATTAAAACCCATCATCTGTGAGAACTTCACGTAACACATGATCACAAATCCAAAACATTTATAATGATTAAAGCATTGCATCTATTTCTCTCTCAGTGTGTGTGTGTGTGTGTGTGTGAAGTTAATTAACCCCTTGTGATTGCCTTTGGGAGAAGTTTAGCCTTTAATTACACTCATCAAATTATAATCCTCTCTCTATGAGTATGTGTGTCCCTGAATAATCCCCTGAAACTCTCAACATCGTCTGTAAATACACAAGTACATCGAGTTTTACCATAAGCTCAGCTCTATCTCGCTCTGTCAAGTCTGTTGAGCTGTATGATGTCTTATGCTTCTGATATTTCACAGATTTAACGCATAGAGCTGTTCATGTAAAACCAAACCATGCTGAACTTTTATGAAATGAAGAAGCTATTAAAAGTCTTCTGTAATGGGCAAACCACACTACGTTAACCCTCTGGGGTAGGGTGACCAGACTTGACACTTCCTGGGGACGCATTCAGTACAGGAATTCAAAATTTCCTAAAATAACCAGGTGTTGGCTGTTTGCGCTGTGCCGATCGATTGTTGTACGCATTCAAACTACCGCGAGAGCTATAGAGAGCAGAGCTCCAACGTTTTCAAATCGCTCTCACGGTACTTTGATGTCATACAACAATCAATCGGCGCAGCGCAAACAGCTAAAACCTGGTTATTTTAGGCAATTTAGAAATCCATGATGAATGTCTCCCCAGGAAGTGGCATGTCTGGTCACCCTCTGGAGTCTTGGGGCCCTGAAGAAGTTGTGACATGCCCTGACATTGGTGCTTTTTTCAGCATCTTAAAAACATATTAATGGCTACAGTCTGATTACACTGTAATCAGCACAAACTGGGCTCTTGCATTTAAGAGACAGTTGTAGTTTGGTGCTTGATTCCCAATCATTGCAACACTATTCTCAATCACTATTGAACACTTTGTAACTGTTTTCTGGCATTAAGCAGCTGTGCAGCACTGCGTTTTTAACGGGATTCAATAAAATGCTTTTTTTGACAGGGAAGGCAAGAGATGTTGTCCGAGCTCATTAGCTTTGTTTAGCTGCTAATGTAGAGTCACGTCTTGTTTTGATTAAAACCAGCAGAATTTGACTTTGTTCACAGCCCAAAATGGTTCGAGGCTAAGGATGAGAATCGCCTTTGATTCAGCTGTAAAATGGGTTGATTTATTGCTCTGGTTGGGTGGTGATATGAGAGCAGATAGGAGGGAGGGCCAAGGCTCATTCACTCCATTTATGACACAGATCGCAAAAATAACATTCTTCCAGCGCTCAGCCACAACATGGGCCATAACTCACAGAGGACGCACGGATCTCAGGGTTCAAATCAGCACAAATACTACACAAGACAAAAGACTATAACATTGCCAATTAAAAGAGAAGTTCACTTTCAGAACAAAAATTTACATATAATTTACTCACCCCCTTGTCATCCAAGATGTTCATGTCTTTCTTTCTTCAGTTGCAAAGAAATTGTGTTTTTTGAGCAAAACATTTCAGCATTTTTCTCCATATAATGGACTGATATGGTGCCCCGAGTTTGAACTTTCACTATGCACTTTAAATGCGGCTTCAAACGATCCCAGCTGAGGAAGAAGGGTCTTATCTAGCAAAATGATTTTGTTTTTGTTTTTTTTTTTAATGCAATTGATATGCTTTTTAACATCAAAGACTTGTCTTGTCTTGCTCTGCCTAAACTCTGTTTTTTTTTCTGGTTCAAGACAGTTAGGGTAGGTCAAAAACTCCCATCTTATTCTTACTCCCTCAACTTTAAAATTGCCCTACATCGCTCTTTTTTTGTAAAGGGTGTTTGATCTTCTTTGCATGTTCACTTTGCAGAAACTGAGTTGGTACTTCTGGAGCGACGTACGGTGATTTTGAAATGATTTTGAAGTTCAGGGGGAAAATGAGATGTTTTCGACCTACCCAAACTGTTTTGAACCAGAGATGCACAGACTGCTCATACACATCGCAGAGAGAGACAAGATGAGCATTTGAGGTTAAAAAGTATATAAATTGTAATTAAAAATAATAAAATAAAACAAATCAAATAACCAAACGTTTCGCTAGATAAGACCCTTCTTTTTCTTACAGCCGCATGGCATTGGATGACAACGGGGTGAGTACATTATCTGTAAATTTTTGTTCTGGAAGTGAACTTCTTCTTTAAAGGCAGTGTGCCAATATTTATTTTTCAAACTGCTTGTCATCTATAGGGTCACAGGTATGCTGGAACATATGCCAGTATCTTGAGTCATCCAGTTCACCAGTCTGTCTTTCAAGAACACCCAGAGGGAACATGAACACAGGGAGAACATGCAAACTACACACAGACAGACTTCCTGGCTAAGCCAGAACTTAAACCAAGGATGTTCTTGCTGTCAGATGTGAGATGCTACATACTAAGCCACTGTGTCACTCTGGTGTTCAACTACCTTGTTAAAAAAAAAAAAAAAAAAAAAAATACGGTATATGCTGGTTAAGTATGTTTTGAAGCATGGCAGCTGGTTTGAGCTGGTTTAAGCTGGTCCTGAGCTGGTTATAAGCTAATTATGAGCTTAGGACCAGCACCTGAGCATCTTAAACTAGCTCATAACCAGCTTATAACCAGTTCAGAATTAGCTTAAACCAGCTCATGGCCAACTAAGGACCATCTTAAACCATTTTAAACCAGCTGCCATGCTTCAAAACATACCTAACTGGCATATGTTTTTTTTTTTTTTTTTTTACCGACTAGCTAGGTAAGTGACTAGCTAATTTGTTATAATTAGTTTTTTTCTTAACTCTTGTGTTCTGTCTTGTTCTGGTTTCTTAAAATGTGTTTTGTAATTTTTTTATGGAACTGATTGATCATAGGCCTCACTAAACAAAACGCATGCATCTTGGTTTTTGAGTGAAGAAAGTATTATTGGTTGATAATTTTGGCAACATTCACTCGAAAATTGAGGTGCATAGGCTGAGATGAGTGAGATCAGTTCCAAAAAGAAATACAAAAGCTGTAGTAATTGAAAGAAACAAGTTGACAAAAAGACTGAATCCAAGATTTGGTGATAATATAACATAATGAGAGATTTACAAGGAATTTCTAAAAGGCTGGTCATTTTTGGCCAGGAACACCAAATTAAGTAAAGGACTTTCAGCACAGCACAAGAGAGAAATCTCACCTTCTTTTGTCCAAGGAATGTCACAATCACTGATTAAGAATGAAAGAGGGATAACAAACTAAATGATTGCATTTGACACTTCACTCCGATCCTTCTGATTTTCCAATGGTTATGTAAATAAAGCTTATAATTGAAAATCAGCTAGTATACTGGCCTAAAACATGTCCCTGGAACAACATCTTCTGTTGCTCATGAAACCACATTTGTTTCAAACAATATATCAAAACCCCAATCCAAACCATTAACAACCCATAAAATCAGAAAGAAATGCTAGTTTTAAAATATTTTCTTCAAGCCCCTAATCCCAGTTATAACTTTAAAACCTAATAGGGATGTGGTTCCAGGACCAACAAAGAGGCTGATTCTGGAACATGTCTAAATTGGCAAATCATTGGACAGCCACGTCATGAACCCTGCTACTGCACTGTGAACGTTCCTCTTGAAGGTAAAAGAAGGAAGTGGAGAACAGAGTGTACAGAACAGAGTGTGTTTCTAATATACAAAGAGGCAGGCAGAATGTGTACGTGTGGGGTTCATTTCCTCTAATACAGAAGCGGTACAACATTTCATCATAGTTGAGATGGTCAGACTCATGGGAGTTTTGCTGGTTATCGCATCATCAGCACCTGCGGCACTGTGCTGAACATACAGAATTAACCAGCATGAGTGCGAAAGAGACCCTAGCTTTGTGTTCACAAGCAGACAGTTATGGCTGCCCTAAGCATTTTTTTGTAATACCATGCATAAAATGTTCTTACTGCCTGACATATATCACTTAAATAGGCGTCCTGAGAAATCACACCTGGTTCTGTGACAGCACTGTACTCTGTAAACAGAAAAAAAATGAATCTCCCACAGTGTTGCTAATCTTGGTAGTGCATGGACTGCCACTCATTTTGCACATTCAGTTTTGCTTACATTGGATTTTTGCAAATGTTTTGGGAAAAAGCAGTGGAGGGAGGTCCAGCACCAACAAGTCTGCTGGAAGTTAGCAAGATGGCTAACATTTCGTACAGCAGCTTTATAAGAGTCACATGGAATTATTATAGATGTATGGCTTGTTTATGCTATGATTGTCAGTTCTTTTGAACTCCTGGTTAAAGCAGCCTTGACTAAAATTGGTAAGAATTTCCTTTACCTAAAATTACCTACCAAACATTAAAAGCAGGCCTTGAATTGAACAGATATTGCATTCCAGTAATCAATGAAATATATTTGAGTCCAAGTCCAAGTCACAGCTATGCTTTAGGAGCTGTGTAGGACAGTGTCTCAAATGGAAACAGACAGGAAAAAGTGCACCAGGAAGCACGCACACACCAGAAAACACGCATATCCACACGGACCGTGAAATAAAAACCTTTCTCTCTACGGACTCCCACTTTGGGCCATGTGTTGGACGTGAAACATTCCAGAAGCGTTAAATGATTCCTGAAGGAAATCCTATCCCCACGCTTCTTGCAGACCTGCAGCGTGTAGGCTAGCCCTCCATTCACTGGTTTTCTGTGGTTCAAAGGTGTTTACCATGAAAACCTCCTGTGCCTTTTCCAGCATCCCTTCCTACATTACAGGTATACGTCCATAATCGTTTGCGTCTCGGTGTGTGGCAGCAGAAAATCTTTGATGAATGAAGAAACCCCCTGTGAAGGCGACCAGGAAGAGGTTCTGAGGGGCCTTGATAATTCATCAAAGACACATCGATAGACCCTTCAATTCTTCACAGAAGGTCTCACGCACTTAACACACAACTCAGAGGATCTGAACTTTCGCCACACTCTTAGAGCAAAGGATGCTAGGACAGCCTCTATGGCAGTTTGATGTGGCTGTTTCCTGAGCCGCAGGCCATAAGGAGATTTGATTCAGACCGTGAACATTTCAAAATTGTTGTGTGACACAGACTCAAAGCATTCTCTGAAGGTTTCTCATTTTAGTCCCATCTGACAGTGACTCACCCACAGTGAGTAGAAAAAGTTATGTTGTCAGTTTCATGCTAGCAGCTTTAGACCGAGAGCCTTTGAGATGATATGTACATGACTGGCAGATGCCCGCTGAAGGGACACTCATCAACACACACCAATGTCAATCAACACACTCTATTAGTTTTACCTTTCAGGCAACAGTTTGTGTTCTGAAACCTTCATATCCCTTTGAAGATGATCAAGTTCATCCGTGATAACTAGTGAATACATCTTAATAGTTGCTCCAGGAAATCTACCACTCTGCAGAGTTTAGAATCAATCTCTGTTCACGTACTTCTTCCAATTGCAGAAAGTACTCATTATTGGTGGTAAAGTAAGTCAATCTGAGTATAAAGTAAACAAATGTTCAGCATTTTTGTATAATATTGTTGCAAACCAATTCTCTTGTTAAGCAGAATGTGGCCATACTTCAAAAAGTATGCCATATGGGTACTTTTGACATAACAGTGCACCAAAAGTATGTATTAGAATTAGATCAGGGCTGTCCAGTCTGGCTCCTGGAGGGCCAATATTCTCTAGGAGCCAGACTGCAGATCCTGGTTGATCCTGGCTGGTTAAAATCCTGCAGATTTTAGCTCTAGCCAGCTCCAACATACTTACCTGGGAGTTTCTAGTGAGTCTGAAGATCACTTTGGTTCAGGTGTTGGAGCTAAACACTGGAAGAAAGTGGCCCTACAGTAACAGGTTCGGACACCCCTGACTTAGATGCTACCTCCATATGTGCATGCATTTTGGAAGAGAGTTGGTCCTCCCTGTGCCACAATACAAGGTCATAAGGGGTTTTTGCACCATGTAGTTCTAGGAACTGGTGGTTACTAGAGAAAAAAAACATCCCCCTCAGCCTGTTTTCCTGGTTGCATTGGCACCGAAAGCAGGAACTCTTAAGCGGCCAACACTGACGTCTTTATTCGCAGCATTTACAAACATCAACAACCGGTGAATGGAGGACGCCATGATTGGAGCAATTTTTGTTGTCTGTTGTGGGTTTTGCGATAGCAGAGATGGAATGTAAACAGACAATTTACACGACTGAAGGAATTTACATGACTAAATCTCCTATGAAAGCTTGCAGTGTTATATATCATTGAGGCTGAGAGAAGAACACAACGCTGCAGACAACAGGTAGCTAAATGCCTTCATCGCTATTTCCGTGTTCGTGGACTGAAATTTTTACATGACTTTTTACACTAGCCAATCAGCGTACACTTATGTCACTGGTAGTTCCTACAGAACTGTTTTAGACCCCACTCTGAAGTACGAGCTAGATTCTCCTAAACAGTGTTTCTAGAACTAAATCCTTTCCTAGTTCCTGCAATGCAAACCCACCAAAAACAGGTCCTTCCGCCAATCGTTCTAGAACAGGGATAGGCAACGTCGGTCCTGGAGTGCCGCTGTCCTGCAGAGTTTAGCTCCAACCCTAATCAAACACACCTAAACAAGCCAATCAAGGTCTTCAGGATTACTAGGGCTACAGGCAGGTGAGGTTTTTTCAGGGTTGGAACTAAACTCTCCGGGACATTGGCACTCCATAGGTCATTGCCTATCCCTGTCTTAGAAACTATGAAAAGGTTCCTCCAAAAGTCCCTATACCAGGGATGCCCAGATTTGGTGCTGGAGGGCCAGTGTCCTGCAGAGTTTAGCTCCAACTTGCCTCAACACACCTGCCGGGAAGTTTCAAGTATGCCTAGTAAGCGCATGATTAGTTGGTTCAGGTGTGTCTAATTTGGGTTAGAGCTAAACTATGCAGGACACTAACCCTCCAGGAACAAGTTTGGGCACCCTTGCCCTAAACTGTTCTGAGATGGTTTTCCTCTAGATCCATTTTTCAACACTGCTCCTGAAGGCACAATAACGACGCACACTACTCTTCCCTATTAAACACGCCTGATTCATTTCATCAGTTTGTTAGTAGAGAATACAAGGTCTGAAATGGATGGGTCATATAAGGACGACATCCAAGATCTGTACTGTTGATGTGACTCCAGGAATGGGTTGAGAAAATCTGATCTAGATGTTGATACATCTAGAATGAATGCATGGTTTGGCTCTTATTCAGACACAAGAGCATCAGACACTGAGGTTGGGTGATGGGACCTGGCTTGCAGCCACCATTCCAATTCCACTGCTCCAAGTTGGTCAATAGTGGTAGAAGTCTGGCCTATGTGCAAGACTCAGAAAACCATTTCTATGTGGATGTTACTTTGTGCACAAACAATGTACTGTTATTTGGGATGGTAATGCTAATATATTTGATTTTAGGGTTAGATTTGGTTAAGGATACAATTTAGAAAGACCTATTGGAATGTTGTTCCCGAATAAATAAGAATGTTAAAGGAATAAAAAATGAAATTACTCACCCTCATGTCATTCCAAAACCGTAAGACCTTTGTTCATCTTCGGAACACAAATTAAGATAATTTTGACAGTGCAAACGTGTGGTGCTGCTGACTCAGGAGCCGGCATTGGCCTAGCGTGCTATTTGAACGAAGTAAACAGAAATACAGTATGTAAACACTTGTGTTATCAAGGCAATGATTGACACAATTGTATTACGATCTCTGTTATCAGCCATTTAGTGGAAAATTAAAGCCTACATTTACTGACTGGGTGGATCAGCACAGAATGGAACAGTTAGGCCACGAGAAAAGTGGAAAAGTGATCTAAATGTCTGATTCATCCTTGAAAAAGTATTCTGTGTATTCTAATTTACCTCCATGCATTCTAAAGCAGACTCCTTATTGAAATACATTCAAATATATTTTTAACTTCAGGTGCTCTCCAGATTTCCTGGTCTTGTTTCGATTTGGTTGTAAATGATGTCAGGATTGAGTATTTTTACAGAATGTGTACAGAGGGAGGTTTTACAGAGCTTGTCTGGCACCCTCTGGCCTTCTCCCCAGAGCCCCACACATCGCTAACACACACACACACACCACTCACCAACATGCTCATAAGCGCAGGTGTTTGTTTTTAATTGGCTAGTTAGCTGAGAGACATGTCTTACCTGACTGCTTACCGCTGGTGCGTATCTCATTGCGATGAAGAGCCGGTGGAGCCTGTCAGGACTCAGGGCCCGACACACGCAATTTGAAGTGGCACTTTGTCAGCAATTAGCCTAGATTTAGTGTCCTCATGTTGGCGCCCTGACGGGATTGTTAGGAGATGTCACTGACCTCTATTTTTTTTGGAGCAAGTCACTGGTTTTCATGGGGTTTCCAGTGGGTGGGGTTTACAAATCAGTTGATAATCAAAAAAAAAAACAAAAAAACAAAACAAAACATTCCTTTCCAAATATGGAAAGATAAGAAGGTAAAATGACATCACTGGAACATGTCAACATGAGAGAGCTCTCTGTTCTTCTTAAATAGATTGTGAATTGATGTTTACCTAACCACCAGACTAACTTCATTGTGAGGTACATCAGTTATGCTGAAGCTGAATGATATTTAAGCTTGCTTTTGGATATGGTGGTTAATCTTTGTGTCATGGTTTGTAGCAGCTGGTGTTTGATGTTTCTTTATGGCACATTCAGTATTGTATGAGATATATTGTTGTTAGAGGATGAGGCAGAATCCAGTATCCAGTATGTCAGTTTGACACTTTGACGTGGTGTTACCGTGACACATCATTTGCACAAAGAAGTACACTGTGTGTTTTCCATGTTTATTTTTCCTCTGATATTAATCAGGTGACGTTTCAAAGCCATATTATTTTCATCAGCTCCTGAAAACCTGCTGTCTCTGAAAAGTGAATTCATAGCGCTACAGGATGTTTGAATGTTTCAATTTTTTATAGATGCTGTGTTGGTGTTACTGAGCTTTCTTGATGTCCTCCATATAAGTAATATCCAATATCCAGTCTAACCAATATAGATTCTTATATTAGTACAAAACAACTAGTTCTCTCTTAATGTGAAGATATAAAATCTTTTTTTAAAAATTACAAATGTAAAATGTTAAAAGATTTTTTGGTAACACTTTATTTTAAGGTGTCATAATACAGAGTAATTACCTAATTAAGTACTTAGTAGTATCTGTTGTACTTACATTACCATGTAACTAAGTTATGGAACCTCCTGTAGTTACAGTTTGTAATCATGTAGATGTAATAGGCAGCTACTGTTACACATATGTAACAGACCGAGTCTGTTACACAGCTACATATGTAACCAAAAGACTGTTACATATGTGTTGCACACTTTATACAACGTAATTAAAAATGTAAGTACACAAACATAAGCTACTTAAAATAAAGTGTATCAAGATTGTACTTAAGTGCACTTCATGTGTATCTATACTGTACACCTTATCCAGCTGCAGCTTAGTTTGATTTAACCCACCAGTACACAACTTAAATACATGTAATACCTTTCTAATTACATTAAAATGACAGAATATTACACAGGCATAAGCAACATAAAATAAAGTGTATCAAGATTGTACTTAAGTGCACAAGTAGCTGTGTAACAGACTCGGTCTGTTACGTATGTCTATATATCTATATAATTACAAACTGTAATTACAGGCTGTTGCATAACTTACATTACATGGTAAGTACATTTTGTTTCATGCAAGTACAAACAACCATGGGATATTTTTATACATGGGATATTTTAACCCTTATATTATCTTTAATATGGGACTAAACTGTCATAAATGCAAAAGAAAGAAAAGAAAAAAGGTTACAAAATTTGACTTCGTGTGAACAGACCTTTTACATTGGTCAGTCAGCATAATTTTTTTAATGAATATCTTGATTATCATTTAGTCACCTGTAACCTTGTCATGTGAAAAGGGCTAAACCATTGTTTTCTCTCTCACTTTCAGCTCAAACTCATGAGTGATTGCGTCCTTCTCCTTTATAGAAAGGTTTGTTATATTTTACAGGCCACTCAAATGCTCGAGCTGAGGAACCTACAGCTGTTCCCTCTGAATTTCTGTCATTCATAAAAAGACATGAAATCACCCATTTTATACATTTATAGACAGCACAAGCTCTTTTCCACAGTCCAGTGACACTCATAAACACAGACTGTCCCTCACTACACTTTTATAATGCAACCCAATCACTCGCACCAGGATGCCAAGAACCACCTCACTCATGCCCCAAAGACTCTGACAAATGGATGACATTTATGGATTGAGTCTGAATCCTGCCCTTTGAGTAATTTATAGTACTGTATACGTTGTTGTAAAATGGATAGCTTTGACTGTAAATTTTGATTGGATGAGCCTGTTGCAAAATGTAGATAAATGCACACCTGTGAGCACATTCTGCATTAATGCGGCAAGTTAAGCATCTTGGCAACTGTAAACTGATTCAGCTTGGCTAGCAAATTGTATTGCTTGGCAAATTTGGGTCGAACGGCATTTGTTGGATTACTGGATTATTTTATCAAGCAATTATAAAGCATTACATCAACTAGTTGCCTAAAATTAAACTGTATTACAATTTAGATCATGTTTTATGTTGGGGGGAAGAAACAGAGTCTAGCTAGGTTTATTAAGATACCACCCTTACCAAGTTCAGTTAAGCATGCTTGCCAGAGCCTCTGTCTCATTTTCACTGCACCTTACATGGAACACTCTCTTTCTGTCTAAATCCATCAGACCTTACACTGACCCTTTATTTTGCATGTTAAACATTAACACATACGCATGGCTGCATTCCTGAGAAGGAATGAGAATTATGAAAGGTTCACACAACGGTCTACAGCTTCTGAAAGAAACGTGTGAATCATAAGAATCTGACAGACTTCACATTATAGCCCACAAAACTGTCTATTCACAAAACATTTTGCAAGAATGTTTTTGTAACATAATCTGTTTGTTTTTTTTTTTGTTTTTTTTGAGCACTTTACATTGAAAAGTTCACTCATTCCTATTTTTCAGTACAGTTGCTATTGCTAGAGCATTGCAGCTTAGGATCTGGAACAATGAACGTGAGCTGGGCAGTATTTTCTTAGCTCTGGTCCGGATGTGACTCACATTAATTATGTTCAAGTGTCATGCATTGAGCGTTAAAGGCAAAGTTCAGCAAACATGAAAATTTTGTTATAGTTTCATAACTCTCATATAATTTCAAACCCATATGACTATGTACAGTGGTGGGGGTAACGCATTACAAGTAACACGAGTTACATAATCAGATTACTTTTTTTCAAGTAACTAGTAACGTAACGCATTACTTTTTAATTTACAAGAAAATATCTGAAATATATTTTTCAATATTTGAAAAGTTACTTTTTCAAATAAGTAAATTACTCATCTCACTTGCACAAAAACAGATTCAGTATTCCTCCAAATAAATAAAGAACAATGAAATGCAAACTCAGAATATGATGCAAATCTGCATTAATCAAATGGTAAATAATACAAATATCCTTTATGTATTTAATCCCATTTTATTAACTAATGTCTTTCCTGCTGAGCTTTGATTATCAAATTCAGTCTTACTAATTAGCAAAAATTACTTTAGATAAACTAACATTTGTCCCCTTTTTTTTTTTTTTTTTTTTAATTGCTTAAGAGTGTTGAATTTTCTTCCTCAGCATTCTGCTGTACAGACATAAATGTACTTTTCTGATTCATTGCACTTTTTGGTATGTAAGGGTTTTACATTTACCTAAAATAGTATTTTTCATACTATTTTATGCAAAGAAAATCAAACACCCTCAACAAAAAAGGTAAAACAGTGATATAGGATGATTTTGAAGTTGAGGGAGAACATGAGATGAGAGTTTTTCGACATACCCTAACTGTCATGAACCGGAAAAAAGAACAGTCCAGGCAGAGTAAGACAAGACGAGCATTTGGCATTAAAAAGTATATAAATTGTATTTTTTTAATGAAAATAACCAATCATTACGTTAGATAAAACCCTTCTTTCTCGGCTGGGATCATTTACAACCACATTTGGGATCGTTTGAAGCTGCATTTAAACTGCATTTTGGAAGTTCAAAATCGGGGCACCATATCAGTCCTTTATATGGAGAAAAATGCTGAAATGTTTTCCTCAAAAAACATAATTTCTTTACGACTGAAGAAAGAATGACATGAACATCTTGGATGACAAGGGGGTGAGTAAATTATCTGTAAATTGTTGTTCTGGAAGTGGACTTCTCCTTTAAAGTCTATTGATAAACAGTATGCAGCACATCACTACAGCAGCATTACCATATTCCAGATGTGATCTGTAAGTGTGTTTTATCTTCTTGGTTCATACATCCGATATGGAAGAAATTATTCACCCTGAACCAATGATAGTAAGAAGACAAGAATATAAGATATGATAGGGGCGCATGGCAGGATGCTCAGGTTTCTGTGGGTGGGAATCCCCCCGTTTCAAATCAAGCTGAATTTGCTGATGGTGGACTTGATCAAAACAGTCTTCAACAAAGGACTGCTGTTATTTCATTGCCTAAAATGACAGCCTGCAGTCACCAAGATGCAGTCACAGTACGTGTCTATGATACATGTTGACTGTGAGTATTTTTAACCATTTTTTTATACAATTACAATTATTTGTTTGTTAATTGGGCTACACTTGCCGACAACGTATGTTTGTTGTTGTTGCATGCATGCTTTAAAGTTATGGATGCTGATTTTGTATGCTAATTATTCATATCTGTGTATTTGGTCATTTGCTTAGCTTAGCTTCTATAATCTATATCTATATAATGTATTACAAGATTAATTAAAACCAAATAAGTTCAAAGTTTTGGTTAAGTTCCCATATTTATAAATCATGCACATGAAAAAGAACAGGTTCTCTAAAGTTGTTGCAGATGCAATCAGTTGCTTAAAACAACGTGATGACAAACTTAAAAAATAATAATAATAATAATTCAAGTTCTGATGTGGTTCACTGCAAAACACTAACCAAGAAAAATTTCAGTAGTCCAGGTCACCTTAATATCTAACCATCACTGCACACACTATTCACACTCGTGCTTAAAGATTTCACAGGAAACCATCTGGCTAAATGCCCCTCGTGCAGATTTCTGTTCAATTACTGTTCTTTTGCACATCAAACAGCACACAAAAAAGAAAAGAAAGAAACAGACTTCTCCACATTCCGGCAGCGTGCCTCACTCCGGACAAACTTCACACACCTTCCTCTCTCTGTTTCCAACCTGTTCTCTCTTTCCACGGCCAGCGCTCAGGGAGTCGCACATGAAAGAGCCGCCTATAAAAGAGAGCTAATCTCCCGGTTCTTAAAACACGCTGCGTTTATTTTTACAATCTGCAGCTGCACCTCCCCAGCGCTGCCAGTTACGTGTGCTTGCATGCATGCATGTATGTGTGTGTGTGTGGAAAGTGCTCTGGAGTTGAAATTGAGAAGAAATGTAAGAACATATGATGGAGAAAAGAGAAAGAGACCTTTATTGTTCTCCTGAGAGGGATTATATTTTCACATTTTCTCAGGCCTTCAAAAAATCTGCAGTTCAGACACTAAAAAGAAAACTCAACTAAATAAAAATGTAGCTTTAACACCAAACCCTGCTGGAAAAAAAAAAAAAAATGGAGTTAACTTGTTTAAGATAGTTTTGCCAAACTCACATCTTGATCAAGCTAGGTTTTCTTACCTCAGCAAATTTGACATCTGTCTCTCTTTTGTCCAATGTAATCAATCTCTCAATATTTTTTTTTCCTATTTTGGAAAGTCGTAGAAATGCTATCATGTTTTTCTTTTGCTGTTGGGGCAAACGAGAACACAACAATATTTGTATATTTGTGGTAGTTTTCCATTCACTACTATTGAAGTTATGTTATGCTATGATGACTTCAGCTTCTGCAAACCCTGGTCCAGTGCTTAAACCCCCTATAAAACTAGCAACATAGACCAACTAACCAACCTTTTTTAACAGGAAGTCACTGAGGAAAAGTATTTCTCGTGCACTGGGATTGTGAATCAGGGTGATTGTTCGCCAAAGGTCAGAAATCATGGACTCATATGCGGAGTGAGAGTCAGGGTTGAGCTCTGTGGCCCATATTATGAGGTCCCACCCTGAAATGCGGCCTGACCCTTGAACTCTTCTGGGTTGACACCTGCTCAGTCGTCTACTTAACCCTCTATGAGTTCAACGGGGTTTTCCTGGTCAGCGTTAAGGGACTCTAGCAAAAGTCTGACTCCTCGTAGAACATCTGCAAAATGATTGAAGTTCATTAGTTCATTAGATTAAAGTTCAATTGCTTTTGGTCTGTCTCTTCTGCCGAAATGTCTCCAGTACAATGTTCAAGTGAAATTAGTCAAACAAAAAATAACCATTGGTAGTTGCACCTCTGTTTTAAATGTGTTCTATTCCAATTGCTGTTTTATTCAAATGGAGTGGAGACGAAAAGTGATAGATGTGTCTATCCACCTTTTTCTTCCCGTAAGAGTTGATGTAGTCATTTGTAAATTTTATGGGTCGGCCTTCCGGTCTCATCCGCGTCCAGCTATTTTTAGCTGTACAAAAGAGCTCGTTTTGCTGCTTAATATTGCAAATTGGCTTGTCTTACCATATTATTTTAACGTATCTTAATTATGAGCACACTGGTTTATAGAGCTGTTATTCTTGTCGATTTTTCCGTATAGCGGTTGATGAACCGGAAGTCTCAACCATAGGCTTACTTCCGCGTTGAGGAAAAAGGTGGACAGGATCTCAGCATGTCTACACTGGGAAATGAATGTTGTCGTGTCATGGTGTAACAGTTTTAAGTCTACACTAAATGTGTCAGGTTTTAAATGCATCTGTCCTGTTTTCGGCAGTAGCACAACCCTTACCAAAAAGAATTATACTTCAGGTTTATTTTAAGTATACTTAAGTAAAATTCAAGTATATTTTAAGTATACTTTATGTGGTAAGTATACAAATATCAGTGTACTAGTAGTATTTGTAAGTGTACTATTTCAGTACTCCTTGGGACTGAATTGGCCCACTTTCTAGTATATAAATGTATACATTTAAGTATACTTTAAGGATAACAGTAGTAAACTTTGAGTACACAACTACCCAGCAAACACAAAACGTTTTTACAGCTTTTCACAACGTTGTATTTTGGTTGCAATTAGGTAATGTTGTGGTACAACGTTTTAAAAACGTTTTTTTTTTTAAAAAAAATAAAAAAAAATATGTAACCAAAATAAAACGTTTTAGAAATGTTGTAAAAATACCAGCCTGGAACGTTTTCTTTAAGTAGTCAAAAAACAGAAATATCACGTTCGTCTACTACGAAAATGAAAACAGACCAAACTAGTTTACATGTATGTTTTTAGTTTGTACTGCAACTGTTACTAAAAGTGAACTTATAGGTATACTGATAGCATTTTTAGTACACTTTGAAGTATAGTATTAGTAAAGTACTAGATTAGTAGTTTTATACTACAAGTATACTCGTAAGTTTTCTTTAAGTAAACTTTATATCATACTTTAAGTACACTATTATGTCCCTATTTAGGTATTAATTTGTATATATTTTGCTATATTTGTATCTGAACATACAAAACATCATAATAAAGAATGGGGTATCTGCTTGCAAACAAAAACATTTTATTCTATCTTCATGCATTCTTTTTTATAAACACTTGAATGTGGATAAGTCCATAAAAAAAAAAAATAAATAAATAAATAAAAAGAAAGAAATAAACAACATTTTGAACAAAACCTGAAAAAAAGACTGAATTGGATTCAGAATGATAATCAAAATGTAGATGAAGTTCAGGATCAACATCCCAAAGGTTGACAGTCATTTTATTACCTCTTCATGGGTTGACATTTTATTCCATAACTTTGCATAGTTTTAATGCTTTTTTTTTTTTTTTTTTTTTTTTTTATGTCTGATTATCGTGTTAGATTACATGTGTGGAAGCATCTGTTGTTTTGGTTTCTTCCTCAACCCTTTCTGTAAAATGCCAACAAAAACATACCTATACATACAAATTGCTGCAGTTTACAGTTGAAACAAACACTAGAGGCAGTAAAACTGCTACAAATTTCATTCCCTTTCACACAAAGTATGATTTACAGGGCCAGAGTGTGGCCTAATTTTTGCACAATCCCTTGCATAATATTATGACTTGAAAATGATTTTAACATGCTGCGAGATTTGAAAACTGATACTTTTGAGCATTAGCATCACATGTACAGCTTCATATGTATGGGTTTTCTAACACAGTAGGTTTGCTTGGTAGCTCACCCGATACAACGTTGCACTTGTGAGGTGAAGGGCTCCGGTATGAATCCTGTGAAACTATGGTTTAATATAACAGCTCAAACCCGCGTATAAGTAAGTTAAAACGCAACAGTGAATGGGTTTGGCGTAGGCATTATGATATTTTCCAGCACGATACAGCATTAGTTTTTAGTGACACTCCAGATATTTGATTTCAGAACCTTCATAAAACATACTTGAAGAGCGTAATAAAAGCACTGCAAGACATGCCTGTACCAACATAAATAAAAACATGACCATAGTCATGTATTGAACGCATGTTTTAGCGCCACTCGCTGGGCATTTAACTTAATGTGGCCACAAACATGTATTTTTTGTTAGCGTGGGTTTCCTCAAAATTGTTGCCAAATTCTTGAACGCCGAAGTAACCCTACGAGCGATAGCTACTATAGGGAAATAACAAGAAAAATAACAACGTGCAGTAAACGGTAAAACTGTTTGCACTACAAACCAGGGTGTTCATAATTAAGATATTACATTAAAATAACATGGTAAGACACAACAATGTGCAATATCAAGCAGCAAAACAAGCTGTTTTGTACAACTAAAAATAGCTGGACGCGGATAAGACTGGAAGCGTTTGTGCTCACATACTTGCGGAGAGTGTTTCAGGTCTTACAATCCAGAAGACAAGGGGCACCCCTCCTTTTATTTGTCCTGAATTTATTCTCCTGTAATATTTTCTCATTTTCTACTCCCACAATGTCTTTATTCTTTCATTCTAGTTCTGTTCTTTATTGCTCTGCGAAATGACTGAGGCAGCCTGATTATCTGTGCATTTGCATGTGTACTGCACTAAAATTTTCCAGGATTCAGTCTGTGAGATAGTAGCGCATGTGTGTGTGTGTGTGTGTGTGTTTGAAGGAAAACGAGTACTTTAGTTGAGAATGCATGGATGCACGTACTATATGCTGGAATTGATGTGCGTGTGATTAATGTGTGTTGTCCAGTATGAAGTGTCCGGGTTCTTTTATCAGGAGTTCAGTGGGGCAGGTTGAATCTCCAGCACATGTCTGCAGTTCACCATAGCAGATAACACAACCATCACACTGTTGTCACGGTCACAGATAAAACACTCTCACACACAAACACTTCACACCTCATACATCACCATTACACAGCACGCCTTGGGAATGGAAGCGTGTGATTATTAGAGTCACCTGTGTTAGTACCTATATGCACAGTCTGATATGTTTGTAGCTTTGTGTTTGCTTCATGTTTGTTCGTGTGTGTGTCAAACCTACCCGTTATTTCCAGCCAAATGAGCTGAAAAATGTTCTGAGGAAATGTCTACCTTCCAATGCTACAAATGCAAAGGTTTCTTTTAGGGTCTGCAGGTGGCAATACTTTGAAAAGCAATGTGTGTGTATGCAGTTTTAGATGATAGTATCTGCCAAAACCAGCAATAATCTTTCATTAAATTTAATCAAACTGAAAATAATCTCTTTCTTCTTTCACTCAGCTCACCTCTTCACTTTTTTGTTCAATGTACCGTGTTGGGTAAATCGTCCACTGAGATTCTGAGATTACCAGTAGGACCACACACACATGCACACATGGTCATGTTTGCAGTTTAAATAAGACTGATTAGAAAGCAACAGGTTGTCATTGGTCCCCTACCCAAAAGTATACTTTGTTCATTTTATTATACAAAATTAAGGTCTGTAAGGTCCAACTATATTTTATGTATTAAATATAATAAAAGAAATGTACTAGTAGTAGACTTGTTAACTTCTGCATACTATTTTAGTACTTCTTGGGACTGAATTGACCAACGTTTAGTTTAGAAACATATTCGTTTATGTTTACTTTAAGTATAATGGTAGTTTAAGTACACAACTAGTTTTTCTTTACTACAGCAACTATGAAAGGGTTTCTGTGTGGGTTAAGTGAGGCAGATGTGGCCTCCTTGTAAGTATAAGCTAAGTATACTTGGGTATAAATTTGCTATCTATATCTCTGATATGTACATGAAAAGTAGATTTAGCGTATACTGTATTATTTTTAGTTTAAACGGAATAATTGCAACATTGAATAAACTTATTTGTAAGGGTCAGATTGCTTCATCTGAAATACTGTATTGATTGACCCATTTTTTTTTTTTGGTTTCTGGTGAACAGCATGGCTATACTGGTCTAAGCTGGTCTTTCCAACAGTGCACATACAGAACCACATGTTGGCGTGTGTTTTCAAAGACTCTTGACTCTCATTGGACAGCGTCTCCAGTGCTCCCCACTTTTCAAACACAATTAAGCCTGATCCATATAAACACACCACGGATGGCCCAATCAATCCCATCCACATGGTCCAATGTGCTTCTCATCTAGAACCAGCACGGATCTCATTTCTATCCTCAAGACCTCCAGAAACCCCCTCAGTTTTGTGCATACATATTAGGGACCATGAACTGTGGTTGATGTCCGTGGGTGTTTGTTTTCGGAGTTCGGTGTCCCTTTATCATGCTCACGAGGGGTTTGGTTTAATAGTTGCATTTGGAAAATGAGCCACCATTAAATCCAATGACGACCATTTAAGCAGCGCTAGCTATTAGCGTGTGTGTACGGCGAGTGGTAGCACTTGTCCACACAAACAAGTGCTTGAACAAACAGCTTGTCAGGTTTCTTGTTTTCTGCATTCTCCCCTTCATTGCTTCTTGAACACCATTGAGACTTTGGCAGAGATTGCAACCACCTGTTCCTGTGGCCCTTCTAACCTCCCTACCCATGACTCCCTGCATCTCCCCATGCCACACTTTTTGTAATTTTGGACTAAATTCATTTATATGTTGCGATAATTGTCCCTAATTGTTTCTTTGAAGGAGACCGAGGCATTCGGGACATCTGGCCGACACATGTCCTGCATTCGTGAGGCGAGCCTTGCTTCCAAACACTTATGAGAGGGCAACTTTGTACCCAGCGGGAAATTTGTTCTCCCCTGGTCTTTGGGGCAAATCAACGGTGAGCACGGTAGATCTCTTTCAGTTGGGATGGTGACATTTTGACCCTGGTTAGATGATAAATATTGCATGAAACCACTGCCCCCCTCAGGTCTATTGCATGCTGCCGTTTCAGGAAAGAGTGTTCTGGGATAGCTCAACCTGCTGACCCTGATGGTGAAAGTAAGGCGCTAATACCCTCATTGGGAATCGTTGAGTTTCTCCATGGGGAATAGGTGTCCTGCAATCTATTCTTTTCAAACACAGTTAGGCCTGATCCATCTGAACATGGCACGCATGGCCCAATTGATTCTATCCACATGGTCCAGGTCTGTAGTTCTGGGCAACTCAAACTGTTGACCCTTGATGGAGAAAATAAGGAGCTAATGGTGAAGTCTCACTACATGGAATGGATGTCTGGACCTGCAGAGCTACCTTCAGGAATGTACGGAAGCTCTCTGGATTTCCCCATGTGATTATAGATTCCTCATAAGAACTGACATTGAAACAAGCATTTTTATAAGATCTGGCTCAGGTGTACACCAATAAATAGTGAGAACTGCATTGCTATAAGGGCAGAACAAGCATGGACATGCAAAACATTGTCAGTGTGAGTCAGGATTTTTCACGTTAACATATAATTATGTGTGTACACCACAAACCCACCTACACGCACATTTACGACTACACACATGATCCGGGGGCAGCTGCACAATCATTCACTGAGTCTGAATGCAAAGAAAGTAAATATGAAGAGCTAGAAAAACACACACATGCACATTGGCCTTCCTTTCTGCTCTCTGACATACACTGCATGCTAGTAAAACACTCACTCACAGGTTTGTTTTCTCTGCTGCTGTGTGTGAGTGATGTCTCACTCCTCTCTGAGTGGCTGTCAGTCACTGGGTTATTTATCCTTCACTGATTCCCGCTCACCATCTGGGAATTCCACTCTGATTTTCTTTCCTGCAACACCTGCAGTGTTCTAACACTTCCATTTATCTCGTCTGTGTTCTCCCTTTCAATGATGTCAGACCTCAGTAATTAATGGATATTATGAATAACTAGGTTGATGGATGGACAGATGGATGGATGGATGAATGAACAGGTGGATGAATGAAAGGTCAAATGGATGATGGATGGATGAATGAAAGGAAGAATGGATAGCTGGTTGCATTGATGGATGTTGGATGGGTGGATGAATGAACAGTCAAATGGATGATGAATGGATGGATGGATGGGTGGATGGATGAATGAATGGATGCATGAATGATGGATGGATCTGACAGACAGATGGATGAATGAATAAAAGGATGCAAGTTGGATGGATGATGAAAAGAAGGAAAAATGGAGAGGTTGGATGGTGGATGAATGGACGGATGGATGGGAGGCTGTATCGATGGATGGATGGATGAATGGATGAATGGGTATATCTTTGGATGGATGGATGAATGGATGAATGAAAGGAAAAATGGATAGCAGGTTGGATGGATGGATGTTGGGTGGATGGGTGGATAAATGGATGGATAGATGGATGGATGAAGAATGGATGGGAGGCTGGGATGGATGTAGGAAGAATGGATAGCTGGTTGGATGGATGGATGTTGGAAGGTGGATGGGTGGATGAATAGGCATATCTTTGGATGGATGGATGATGGATGGGGGGTGGATGGATGGATGGATGGATGGGTAGAAAAATGGATAGCAGGTTGGTTGGATGGATGCATGTTGGGTGGATGGGTGGATGAATGAATGGACAATTGGATGGTTAATGGGTGGATGGATGGTTGAATGATGGATGGATGGATGGATGGATGGATGGGTGGATGGATAGGTGGGTGGGTCAGTGGGTAGATGGTTTAATGGATGGAAAAATGGATGAATGGCTGGACAAATAGATGGATAGGTTAATGCACAAATCCAATCAGAACCAGGGATGGATGGGTGGTGTGATGATGATGAATCATGAATAGATGTAAGGATGATAAATGCATAGATGGATAGTGATTATGGTGATTAGATGATAATAGATAATGAATGACTGTGAAATCTTTGGATAGACATACAGATGGATGGTGATGTATAATGGATGACTGATGAATCTTTGTAAAGATAGATGAATAGACATACAGATGGATGATGAATGTATAATTCGATAGATCTGCTGTGTCTTTCTGATTTGTGAATGTAGCTTTTTTTGAGGTCACTATCCAGGATCAAAGTCATGATGTAGAGCAAAATCACACACACACATCTCCCCTCTAAACCTCAGATCAGTTCATGAAGTCAGTTCCCTCTCACTCCTCAACCTGTTTCTAATGAAACTCAATCCACCACACTAAAGAGAATTAAGATTACGCCTCAAACCTGACAGCATGCGTGTGTGCGTGTGTGACCTAATGCAAAATGTAAAGCACTTTTTGTCCAAAGCGCAACCCCAAACAACCCTGGTCTCTGTTCATCTCTGACTCCAAACAGGTGGGTGAATGAAAGCCAAGAGCTTTACACAAGATCTCTCAAGTTACCAGTTGTTTTTAAAAATGCTATGACATCAACATAAATTACAGTTAGGAGACACAGGCCTCCCCGAGTGAGGCATCATGGGTACATGGGGCTACAGGAGCAACTGTGGCCCTTTGAAGATGAGAAAATATTTAAAAAATCTGTTAAACGAACACTAATCCTGAACAAATGTTCTCCCCAGTGTTCAGCGCTGATGACTTACTGAGGGCTTGGGGTGCACATAAAAAGAAGCAAAAGAGAAAAGCGTGAAGCAATACATTCATTGTCTCCATATAAATTATGACTTTTCAGCAGACTAGAGAGGAAGCCTTATAACTTCATTTGAAACATGCTTTTGTTACTGTTGAAAATAACATTCGCAGTGAGAAAGAAAATAAGGCTTTCTTGGAAATGAAACATCTTCTCTCACTATTATAAATCACAGAAACGTTTCCCTCTTTCTAAAGAACGGAAATGTATGGTACCACATTAATGCTGCCCATGCCAACGCAAATACAGTGTAAACTTAACATTAACACAATGCAAAACCTACATGACGACTATAGCATTACCCAGATCAATGAGGCAAAACTGCAACTGAAGCGTGGCAGATTCTGCTTCCTGGGGTTCAGCATTTGAATAACTTACATTTTGAATGATGCACACTTAAAATCAGTATTTTGTGATAGATGCTCATAGGAAAGAGAACTTACAAATGACATCACTTCAGTATCTCACTTGTTATAGCAACAAGGAGTGACACAAAAGTGGCTGTCTGTGTGAGAAAATAAAAAAGTAAAGAAATGTAATTGCAGACAGAAAAGGAGAATTTAAGAGGACCCAGGAGTGAACCCTGTGGAACATCTTGCCTCAAACATAAAATACCAATTAATGTCACCTCTTTAGATTCTGTGTTATACGTTTGCACATATGTGTCTCAGTTTAAGTTAATTCAACTGAATAAAATAAAATAAAAATAATGTTTTTTTTTATTATATATATATACTGATTTTATTATTATTATTATTGTTATTGTTATTATTATTGTTATTATTAATCTCCTCTGATAGATTTCAGGAGAGACAATGTTAATACTTCAAAGAAACCTAAGTGAGATTTCAGTGATGTCCCTTGAGCTAAGAAAGAGCAATTCTGAGCACTAATATTTCCTCTGGGTAAATGAGAAAACAGTTTCATTGAGCTGCAAATGGATTTAACGTGTGTGTGTGTGTGAGCGAGTAAATGTTCGTGTAAGTGTGTAGTGAGATCCTATCACACTAAACGCCGCACGGCTCAATGGAGCAGTTCAGAGAGCAGATGAGCGGGTGATGAAGGAAAAGTTTGAAGAAGTTCCTGTGTTTGAAAAAGGGATATATACAGGCAACCCGCATACATACATAACACTCAGATATACACACAAGTCCTATCTCTTTCTCTTGTTTGAAATGGAATGCCATACTATTTATGAAAGCATGTAGTACAAATACAGCGGACAGTATACATGTTTTGCAATACCCACATGACCTGAATGTTTGCTAAAATATACAGTATTCAACAGAGAGCCATGCATAATACTGTTTCCCACAATGAAAAGTGCTGACCTGACTTTCCATCTGCACAGTGGCAGTGTTATATTATTGATCTACTATTATAGTATGTATTACTAGTTTCAATTCGTTTTTATTTATTTTTAGGTTTCATTTTAATTGTAGTTTAATTTTTAATTTAAGAGTTATGTGTTTTTATCCTGTTTGTTTTTCATTTTAATTTTCTTTTTAGCTTACATTTATTTTTATTTCAGTTTTAGTAATTGTAGTACTTTTTGTAGTTTCTTATTTTCATTAACGTTTTTTTTTTTTTTTTTTCTAATATTTATATTTTATTTCAGCTTTATTTAAATTAACAAAAACAAATTTTAATTGTTAGTTAACAACACTGGTGACAACTGAACTGAAAGGTATTATTTGTGACTTTGGACCACAAAACCTGTCATAAAGGTAATTTTTTTGAAGTTGAGATTTATGCATCAAATGATAGCTAAATAAATAAGCTTTCCATTGATTTGTGGTTTGTTAGGATAGGACAAAATTTTGAGATACAATTATTTGAAAATCTGGAATCTGAGGGTGGGAAAAAAAAAAAAAAAAATAGTGAGAAAAAGTTGTCCAAATAAAGTTCTTAGCAATGCATATTACTAACCAAAAATTATTTTATATACTTTATAAAATGTTATTTTGAAATATTTATGGTAGGAAACATACAAAATATCTCTGTGGAACATGATCTTTACTTAATATCCTAATGATTTTTGGCATAAAAAAAAAATAAAAAATTTTGACCCATACAATGTATTGTTGGCTATTGCTACAAATGTACCTGTGGTACTTAATGCTGGTTTTGTGGTCCAGGGTCACATTTAATTATTATGTAATATATATTATTTAATTAATCAAATATTACGATTCATGTTTTTACACACACACACACACACACACACAGACACGCACACACACGATAACATGAAGTATGGAAGCCTGTTTCTGCCACTGAATAAAGAGTTTTTAAAAAAGGTTATTGCGACTTTTTTTCTCAGAATTGTGAGATATAAGCTCACAGTTGCAAGTTATAAAGTCAGAATTGCGGGATTTAAACTTGGAATTGCAAGTTTAAAAAATCAGAATTTTTTTTCTCAGAATTCTGAGATATAAACTCGAAATTGCAAGTTACAAAGCAGTTTATATTTCACAATTCTAAGAAAAAAAGTCAGAATTGCAAGAAAAAAGTCACAATTACCTTTTTTTATTTTTTATTCAGTGACAGAAATGGGCTTCCATAATAAAGACATTTTACCCAAAACTGAAACAACTGAAGTGATAGCAGATCCCCCTGCAGAGTTATCATGAATTAAAACCAATCTGTGCATTATGAAGTAAGCAGTATGTTTGTTCCTAACAAGGCCTCTGTCTTCCATATGCATGCAGGCTTATGTCAGGTTTCAATCTGAGCAGTGACTAACGAGAACAGTGATTAAAAAGAAGATAAAAAGCAGAAAGGATGAAAGAGAACAATAAAATGTTCTAAGCCTCTCCTCACAGAAACAAAGATTCTTTCATTCTTAGTGATTCACGTGATGGTCCATCCTGCTGGTTTCCCAGCATTCACAGCAGTTACAAACCACAGAATGAACCTGAGATTTACACATTGTCATGTCTGTCCCAGCGGACACAGTCTCTTTCAGCCCGATGTTCTGATGCGGCCCACATCCAGCCTGGATTCGCACTGATGTGGTCGCGTCAGATGGTGAAAGAGGTTTTTATCAGGTTGGCAGTAAGTGTGTGAGATATGCGCTCTTCTCTGACTCATGGTGGAGCCACTGTAATCAGTTAAACTAACCAGGTTTAGTATGGGATGAAGTGTTTGAGATCTCGTACTACAAACTGGAAACATTAATGTATACACAGCTTCAGAGAGCCCAAACATTTACACTGTGAATTACATACACACACTATAAAGAGCCTATTTTTAAGTGTGTGTATATATATTTATACCATTCAAACGTCGGAAGATTTTTAATGTTTTAAACAAGTCTCTTATGATCACCAAGCATTTATTCAATAAAAAACTATAGTAAAAACAGTAATGTTGTGAAATATTTTACAATTTAAAATAGCTATTTTCTCTGGAAGCCCATTTCTGCCACTGAATACAAACTTTTTCTCACTATTCAGTTTTTATTTCCCAATTGCGTTCACATCTTGCAATTCTGACTTCTTTTCTCAGAACTGCGAGATATAAACTTGCAGTTGCAAGTCATAAAGTCAGAATTGTAAGATATAAACTCACAATTGTAAGAAAATAGTATTTTTTTTTCTCAGAATTGGACGTTTATATCCAACAATTATAATGTAATAATTTGTTGCAATTACCTTTTTTTTTTTATTCAGTGGTGGAAACGGGCTTCCATAGTTTTTAAATTTTAATACAATTTATTGTGTAACTTATAGTAGTTTATTCCTGTAATCAAAACTGAATTTTCAGCATCATTACTCCAGTCTTCAGTTTTAGATGATCCTTCAGAAACTTTTTTTTTTTGTTTTTTTTGTCATTTTAATGAAACTTTTGAATGAAAGTATGAATGATATAATATGTCATTCTCTTTCCGTATCCTAACAACTTGGACTGAAATGTTTTATCATCACATGCTTAACAGGAGAGCAGAAGCATTGAGAGACGTTTCCGCTGGTTCAGAATCACCTGTCCTTCCATGTGTTTGAGCAGATGCAGGTTACAAAGCGAGCTGTTTACCGTGGGTAAAGAGAGAGCATCCTTGTGTGCGTTTGGCTGAGTGTTTTTTGGCTTAGCTCAAGGGGTGCAGCCTTGAGACAGACACAGACACAGTTCTAGCCACACACCAGAGAAAATGAGAAATGTGTGTGTGTATTTGTGTGTGTGCGCAAACTCCGATGGCCACATATGAGTTGTGGTTTCCTGTCTGACAGATATGTGCTGTGGTATATTAGTGCAGCACCAAGTATGCACTGACACCAAGGCCATTGATTTTGTTGAGTGTGTATGTGTGTCCACATGCACGTGTGTGGTCCAGCAGGTTCAGTGTGACTAATTGAGGGGTCTCAGACAAGTACTCTGTTTCCCCCCTTTTCAGAAACACACATGTACACATAAACTAGAGGGTATTATCTTTGAATTCATCCCTCAAGGGGAAGATGGTTATGCAGGGCAACAAGGAGTGACACAAAAGTGGCTGTCTGTGTGAGAAAATAAAATTCAAGAAATGGAAATACAGACAGAAAGGAGAAAAGTGACAGAGAAAAGCAAATTTAAGAGGACACAGAAGCGAATCCTGTGGAACACCTCGCCTCAAATACATCAGATGAGATCTCTTCAGATTCTATATTATATATTTGTATGTATTTGTATGTAATTATGCATAATTTACTGTCATTCCTAGTACATGTAACAAAGACACATTAGGCTGTTTTTATCTTTGGTCATGTCTCATTTTGCCTCTGGCACCAAGTGAGCTACAGTGCCTATAAAAAATAATCATTCCCTGTGAAAACCTTTACCTTTTGTCATATTACACCCTGGAAAATAAAATAACTTTTTGGAGCTGCATGTACTCATTATAACCCTCATCATTAAAGTAAAAATATAATAAAAAAAAAAAATTCTGGGGATTATTAAAAATTAATCAGTGAACTGCCTGATCTGACACGTGCATTTTGCATACTTGTGTTTGTTTCTTCCGTTGAAGCACTACTGGCGCTCTGTCTGAACCAACTCAGCATATGTGTACAGCCAACCGTGCAACCTTTCAACTTCATTTGATAATATTTTTGTCCATGTTTGCACTATTTCTCGCCAGACGTCTGAACACTGTCTTTATACTCGGTTAAACTAGGGTAATGGATATTTCGTAACTCCCTGCCCTGCCTTAGAGTATACCATTATAAACTTGCTCAGGTGCAAGCAATCAACTTCCAGATGAAACACCAGGCTAACTGCATCACCTGACATCAATAGTAGTGGTGTTGATTACTTCAGAATAAAATGAGCTGTTTCTTGAAGATTCCACTGAAGATTAGTAGTGCATGGTACGGCAAATAATTTCCCAAGAAGGCTACGAAAACATTTCAAAGGCTATCCCCAGGGTACTGTTCAGAGCATCATGAAGAAGTGGAAAGCATATTGCACAACCAGCACATTGCCTGGATCAGGCCGTCCATCCAAAGTGGATGACAGAGCCAGGAGGACACCGATAAGAGAAGCTACCAGGGGGCCAAAGGCAACTTTGAAGGACTTAACAAGGCTTTATGGCTGGGTCTGGTCAGTCTGTGTATGAGACAACTATCTCCCAAGCTTTATGCAAAGCTGGCCTGTATGGCAAGGTGTCATGAAAGAAGCCTTTCCTAAAAGAGTGTCACACTCAGTCTCGTTTGTGCTATGCAAAAAAACAAGAGTCTTATACCTTCTGGCAAAAGGAGCTAAGGTTTAATGAGACCAAAATGAACCTTTTTGGACTGCAAGCGCTATGTTTGGCGAAAAGCAAACACAGCACACCCCCTAAAACACACGGTAGTGTACCTACTGTGAATCATGGTGGTGGCAGCATTATGTTGTTTCTCTTCAGCTGGGACTGGGCGATTGGTCAGGATTGAAGGGAAAATGGATGCTGCAAGTATATCCAAATTCTTGAGGAAAACCTGCATCCCTCTGCTAGACAGCTGAAGATGAGCAGGTCATTCACCTTCCAACATTGCAATGACCCTAAATATTCTGCCAAAACAACAACAAAATGGCTTGAGGATAAGGCGGCGAATGTCCTTGAGTGGCCAAGTCAGAGCCCTGACTTAAATCCAATCGAAAACCTGTGGATGGATTTTGAAGAGAGCAGTCCATTGACTGAACTTGAGCAATTCTGCAAGGAAGAATGGGCAAATATTCCCCAATCAAGGTGTGCAAAGCTAGTACAGACATATCTTGAAGAAAAAGACTGAAGGCTGTAATTAAAGTAAAAGGTGGCTCTATGAAGTATTAAATCAAGAGGCTGATGACTTTTCCAACCCTGTTTTTCTATTTTTTTTTCTTTCTTTCTTTCTTTCTATTTTTTTTTTTTTTTTTTTTAAATTTGCAAAACTGTTGTGGTTTTTCTTTCATTGGTTTGATGTTGTAAGACCAAAATTGTAAATAAAGCTGGAAAAGTTATTTAGAGTGGGGTTTGATTTCAGGCTGTATGACAAATAAAGTAACTAATAAAGTAGTATGACTGATACTGGTGCTCTGAGTGACAAACAAACAAACAATCAATCACGTACAGTATGTTTGGACTCCATCTATTTAACTATAAATGGCGTGCGTCAACCAGACATGGCTTTTTTTAGGGAGACGTCTCTCCTTTATCCAGCTTTCACACAATAAATCCTTTTGTTTTTGACAAAACATTTCCTGTTTAATGGGCTAAATGGCTTTAATTAGACAGATCCATTTGGTTTGAGTTTTTTAGTTAGTCATTGACTCTTGAAAGGTTTTAGCCTTTGTTTGTTTGTGAGTCTGGGAAATAAGATGATGCCACTAAGACGTCATTCTGTATTAGACAATGTCACAAAGGCCGCCTTTTTTCTTTTTTTTTGCTGTATTTTCCATATATGGTTGATTTGGGGAACATTTCTGTAACATATTAAAAAGAAAAGCAATGATTTACATTTTAAAATATAGTTTGTGTTGGTTTTAAACTTCTGTTGTATCCAGACATTTTAATTTTACCTCAAAATATTAATTACTGTTGCATTACAGTGAATAATAAAGTTTACAAAAGCAAAAGCATTTACATTTACTTGTGAAGGAAATGAGAAGACATTTCTTCCAGGACAACAGAGTGACAGTTTGAAGATTAAAAAAAAAAAAAAAATTAGATTTTTAGATTTTTTTTAGTTTTTATTTTGAAGTGAGTCTAACAATTTCTCCAAAAAGTTATAAAAGTCACTGGCATCACACATCATTTACCAACCTGATCTCATGATGAAATTGTAACTGTGGGACTTTTTTTTCGCAAGACACAAAATACTTACTGTACATGTATGTTTTGTGACATATTCAATGTGAAATGTCCACTGAGTTGCGCTAATTAAATTTTTTTTTCCTACGGAACAGATTAACGTATATATGGTATATTTTATGTGACGCTGGTTTTGTACGTGTCACCGCAGTTCTGACTTGAAATGTCCATTCAGTGGTGCTATAATTCTAATGCTCCATAACGTTTTAAAATAATATACCATCTGCACTACACCTAAACCTACCCGATCTATGAACAAAAAATATATGAACACAATCACAAGCATGCAGTTTTAGTTTGTTTTTTGATCTTGCATCTTTTAGCGCTTTCAACTTCAATCATGTTTTTCACAGGATCCGTACCCAAGGATTCCGCATAAGTCCAATTCCGTGCCGCCTGAGGTACCGAGCAAACATCTGGAAAGCGAAACATATGGAGCTGTAATCATAACTGTGTATGAAAATGATCACAAGTGCTCACTGTTTTTCATTAATTTCTGTTGGAAACTGCAGATACGTACTTCCTCGTACGTATTTCTCATCTTGCGAAAAGTTCCCACAGGTACATTTTTGTCATAAGATCAGGTAGTCATTTACACAAAATAGCAATTTTTAAATGTAAAAAGTGTCAATCAATCAATCTTTGTGTAAACAGAATTGTTTATTGTGCTATAATATAATTTCATGTACTATTTTTTAAACCCAACTTAAATACATGACTTCCATTCATTCTCCAATTGGAAAATGGTATTTAGTGTTACGTACTGCTCTTTTCTTTCAGTGAAATGCAATTCCCATCATTCCCTGTGTGTTTTTCTGTCAGCATTTGCCTGTAGAGTGAGGACAGGCCGGTGTGTGTGTGTGTGTGTGTGTGTGTGTGTGCGCGGGAGAGTGTGTGAAAGGCTATACGTTTACGCACGTGTGCGTCAAGTGCGGACAGGTTTGTGGTGGAGTGCTAATATACTTTGTGATGTTTGTGATGTGCTTGCTGACAGACCTAAAGGTTTTGCACCACACCGCTGTGCTGATGTGTCTCTGTTTCTTGCCTTTACCGGAGTCATATTATAAATTCAATCAGCGTGTTTCTATCATTTTCCCCCTTTTGGCTCTTTTTTTGAATTCCCCTTTTGACACACACTCACTTTCTCTCTCTCTCTGTCTTCCCTTATTGTGGGGAAACGTTGTGAAATGTGTTTGTAGGTTTAGGATAAACCGCCATGCGTTGCTGGAGCCATACCAAGAGAGTGGAATTAAATGGCTGCTCTTTGGAGTTGGATTCCCCTCAGAACGGGAATGTCGGGCTCTCCAGCAACCACTAATAATCCTCAGAGCGACGGGCTGGCCGTGTCCCCGCGGCCTCTCGCTGCCTCCCTCATTCAGCTTTCTGACGACGCTGTGAGGGAGAAAACTCCAGTATGCTCTGTTTTCTTTTGCAGAAGGATGAAAGCATGGAATTCCGACTCTGGGATTATGCGCTTGGCCCGGCAACCCAAGTCATGAGAGATAAAACATGAAAAATTCAAATAACTTACTCAAATCTGCCTAGTTCATAAAAGATGGTAATCAAGCTTCCACCTCTTTATGAGACGAAAATGGATCTGAGTGAGAAAAATTCACAAATTTCCCCGATGGTTGGCTAGACATGGAGGCACTATAAAATCACACAGCCATAGGAAAACGTCAGGATAAATGTTTGCTTTGGCTTGACGTAGAGCCGTGGAGAAAAAAGCCTTAAGAATGGTTTGGATGGAGGACGCTAGTAGTGTGTGTTCTCGACGTCTCTGCTGATGTAATTGTCTTAGCAGACATGTTTGAAGCTGAGGTGGAGAAAGCTGATGTGGAGGTAATGAGGAGACCTAAAAACTAGCTTTCATTCAGCTGTTATGTCTAATCACAATGCACAAACACACAAGTACTACTGAAGAACCAACACAGTTTTGTAGGTCAACCGGGAGGTTCGCATCACCCTGGTTAACTCAACAAATAACCAACAAGATTTTTCAACTGCTTTTGGATAATTGCAGAAAATAAGTTCTGTGTGACATAATGTGTGACGAAAAGACGAACAGTGGCATGCTTGTATTTTCCGTGACAAGGGCTAAGGAGAACTGGCTGTTTATGTGCCTGCTTAAAAATTGATTTTGGATCATTTTTAACAAAAAAAAGTTATAGACTGCAGCTTCAAATACATTTGTATTAAAGGAGAAGTCCACTTCCTGAACAAACATTTACAGATAATGCACTCACCCCCTTGTCATCCAAGATGTTCATGTCTTTCTTTCTTCAGTCGTAAAGAAATTATGGTTTTTGAGGAAAATATTTCAGCATTTTTCTCCATATAATGGACTGATATGGTGGCCCGATTTTGAACTTCCAAAATGTAGTTTAAATGCAGCTTCAAAGGGGTATAAACGATCGCAGCCGAGGAAGAAGGGTCTTATCTAGTGAAACGATTGGCTATTTTCATAAAAAAATAATACAATATACTTTTTAATGTCAAATGCTCGTCTTGTCTCACTCTGCCTGAACTCTGTTTTTGTTCCGGTTCATGACAGTTAGGGTATGTCGAAAAACTCCCATCTCATGTTCTCCCTCAGCTTCAAAATCGTCCTGTATCGCTGTTTTACCTTTTTTGTTAAGGGTGTTTGATCTTCTTTGCATGTTCACTTTGCAAAGACTGGGTCGGTACTTCTGCAGCGATGTAGGATGATTTTGAAATGATTTTTGAAGTTGAGGGAGAAAATACGATTGGAGTTTTTCGACATACCCTAAATGTCTTGAGTCAGAATACACAGAGTTCAGGGAGAGCAAGACAAGACGAGCGTTTGAAATTAAAAAGTATTTAAATTGTATTTTTTTAATGAAGATAACCGATTGTTTCGAAGACCATTCTTTCTCAGCTGGGAACGTTTACAACCACATTTGGGATTGTTTGAAGCCGCATTTAAACTGCATTTTGGAAGTTTGCAAACTTGGGGCACCATATCAGTCGATTATATGGAGAAAAATCCTGAAATGTCTTCCTCAAAAAAACAATTTCTTTACGACTGAAGAAAGAAAGACATGAACATCTTGGATGTTCAAGGGGGTGAGTACATTTTCTGTACATTTTTGTTCTGGAAGTCGACTTCTCCTTTAAAATATTTTGACTCATTTTCATCTTTAGGACTTTTAAAACTTTTACGAATGTGATTTAAAACAGACCAATATTCAATTGCTAATGGAAATGAACAATTTAGCAATCAATCTGTGTAGTTGCTCTCTCTATTTTTGTTCAGGAAATAATAATAATAAACCACGTTTTTTAAAGAAAATGGTACCAAATCTGATAAATTAGACAAATATTCAATAAATAAAACTGTTATATTAGTAATACTGTTTACAGTTTCACACTAATTTAGGTGATTGTGTCATAGAATAGACTATTTTGGCTATTTTAACACTTTTGGCTTTAGAAGCATCCATTTACATTTTAGAGCGAAAACAATCTGTTTTATAATAGTACAGTAAGCACTTTCAGACATGGGCTGAAAATTACACACATTCTGTCTGCTCTGCTTAAAATAGCCATTCTTTATCCCGCCACTAGGGGCTTCAGCTCTCAGGTAAAAGCAGCACACAAAATTCACTGCTACCCTCTTTTATTTCAACTACTGTCTTTGTGATTTATCGCCTCTATTTCTCTTCCTCGCTGTGGTTATGGGCCTGGGTTTCCCTTCTTGGTACCGCTCCCTGTTTTTCCATGCAAACACACATTAAACACACTCTTTTCCTTAGATTCCAGAGCCACAGGACTCAATCTGGACAGCCATACTTTACATTCCGAGGCTCGGGACGGCATCCCACACTACCTGTTACTGTGGTGACGGCGGTCCCGTCTGATTGGACGGTTTGTGTGGTGAGAGGTTAAATGATACTCCTGAAGTCAGGGTGGGGACCAGTGTCACCATCCACACACACACGCATCCACCGAGGGGCACAGGAAACCAGCAGACTCATAAAGAGAATAATTAGAAACACATATATATATACACACTGTGATACTGTGTGTGTGACGTGGTGTTCTCCATCGCCGCTGATAAAATAAAAAATTCCAGGACGTTCTTGCAGTCTGCGGTCAGCGTGCGCCGTGGACTCGGCTGCCAGCGCGGGCTGACTCGGACCGGGATGTTCCGTCACGCCCGTGGGGGTTGCTGCAGGAGCTCCTCTTTCCCGAGGGAACGCAGCCAGGACTGGGGCGTCAATGTAGGCATTTTGGGAAGGTCGGAGAGATAAACAGAGGACGCGAGATAGAGATGGATCCCACAGTTTGGAACGGAAGCCTCACACACACCACTTCAAAAACCTTCTCACACACACACGCCCTCACAGCTAAGCAGATGATGCCGAGTAAATCACTCGCGTGTGTATGAAACTCTGTGATTGAAGACAAATTGAAATGTAGAAAGGGTGTGAGAGAAATAGTCCACACTCTGAAGTGGTTTGGAAACAGTAAACAGCCTATTGAAGGAACTTGAGGTGATCATTTGCCATGTTTGAGGGCAACAGGTTCACTGTCGTTCACAAGCACATCCACATCGCTACCGCCGTTGGCCCACGCAGAGCCAGACTTTTGACTTCTGACTGAAAGTCTGGTTAAACTTTGCAGCTGGTTTTGGCTAAGAAAAGCGGGTTAAACAGGAAGCAATCATCTGAACAACGTTTAAAAGGCCAACCAAAATTTTTAAATGAAGTGTTTTGGGAAGAAAATTGTGTAATTTAGAAGTAACTTGTTCAAAAATTGTCTCCGCTAATCACTGTGCTCAATTTACTTGTGTCTGAACTTGGACTCAAATTGAGCTGGTTTTGACTACAACACTGGTCGATGTTACCATGGTCAAGATATTTTCAAAGTCTTTAGAAAATCATTAAAGGGAACCCTGTAAGACATGTGTGGCCTTATATAACATAAATGATGTCTCTTACTGAAATATGTAGCAGAAAACCTACACTCTAAAAAAATGCTGGGTTCAGCCCATTGGGTCATTTTATTGGGTTATTTTTAAAGGGGTCATCGGATGCTCACTTTTGCATGTTGTTTGAACATTAATGTGTGTTGGCAGTGTATGTACAAATCTACCCTATAATGATAAAAATCCATGCAGTGGTTTTTAATTAATCTGTAAAAATAATATCCCCTTTTTCAAATCAAGCCATTCTCAGACCCGCCTTAAATCAGCCGTAACAGTCCGACCTCCATTGTTTCGATGCGGAGTAGGGATGTAAATTAGACAAGAATATCTCAGATTGAGCGACTGAGGTGTTGTGTTGCTGGATGTAATAATGAACATAGTGGTCGTCATTAATTCCCGACACCTGAGCCACTAAAGATGCAGTGGATTATGTTTGTTTGTGAATGGAGTGTTCCTCCCGATCTACATATATCCGTCTATGTTCGTGTGAATCATTCGTGATCCAGTTTCACCTACAGCAGAAGTGAGTATAAGGGTTTCTTTTATGAATCTCTGCAATCACCTCTCCTAATAATGTGCTAGTTAGCAAGTTTAGCAGCTAAACGCAGCTAAAGTAAACAGGCTTGTCACACCACAGAGAGAACACAGAAAGGGGGGGGTGAGAAGAGCTCATTAACATTTAAAGCAACCTCGACCAGAACAGGATGAGTCTTCTACAGGAGAGAGCAGTTCTCATCGCTGCCAATTTGGTGCACTTCTTCAACGAAAAAAAAGGTTTGTATACATTTTATTTCATTTACAAAGTCTTTACTGTGCTGTACATTATATAATTTTGGTAAAAAGTAATTACAGAGAACGACTGAATACATTAAAATTAAATGCTAATTTTAACTGTTACATTTTTTATGTATAAAATGCTTGTTAAACGTTTAAATGTATGTAATATCGTAAACTATGCTGTATTCACCCAAATAAATTTTATTTGTCTTATATTTTGTCCATGTGTTCTTGCTTAATAATAAATGTTCATCTTTTGATTATTGCCGTTGCCTCTAGTAATTCTGTGTGTTTTTTTTATAAGCTCCAGTCCGTTTTAAACCAGCAATATAATACTTTTTAAACAATAGCTGACTGAAATAAAATAACCCAGCATGTTTGGTAATAACGTTTAACCCAACCAGCCGGGTCAAAAGAGACATCATTTATGTTATATAAACCCATACAAGTCTTCATACCTGGGGTTCCCTTTAAAAAAAAGTGAGCTGGCCGCGCCGGCATGAAAAAAAAAAAAAAAGCCAAAGAACCACAAAGTGAGAATCAAAAGAGACGTAGGACTGTGTGCACAGAATATCTCATATTTTAGCCTAGAGCATACTACGTTGACTTTTACACTTCAGGCCCAGTTACATACTGAAAACTTATTTCAGCCAACAAGACATGAGAAGATATGGTCATCTTGTCAACTTTGCAGCTTATATTGGAAAGGAAACAATCATCTGATCTGAAAGAGTTTTTTGGGAAGAAAATTGTGAAATTAAGTAACTTGTTTAAAAATTGTCTCCACTAATCACTGTATTCAGCCTACTAATGTCTTGATCCGGACTTGGACTCGGATTGAGCTGGTTTTGACTACAACATTGGTAGATGCTACCAGAGATGTTACCATGGTCAAGAGACTTTCTAAAGCAGGGGTGTTCAACTCTGCAGGAAGGTCGATCTCCAGGAACAGGGTTGGGCACCCCTGCTCTAAAGTCATTAGTTGGTGCTTTACGGTTCTTCATACTACAAAACTCTAGAAATAATGACAAAAACATTAAGAGAAAAAGCTGAAGAGGACAGAGGATCAAAAGAAATGGGTTAGAAATTGAAAACAAGAGGGATGTAGAATTGTGTGCAAAGAATATCTCATATTTCAGCCAACAAAAATTATTTCAGCCAATAAGACCTGTGATAGACACTAGAGACAAAATATGGCCAACTGGTAAACTTGCACAGGAAACAATCACCTAAACAACATGTGAAATGCCAACTACAGTTAAATGGATGTTTTGAGCAGAAAATTGTCAAATTAAGTAGTAAATTGTTAAAAAATTGCTCCGCTAATCATTGTACTAAACCTCCGTATTTCTCGACCTGAACTTAGACTCGAATTGAGATGGTCTCAACTACAACATTGATATTTGTTGCTTGAGATGTTATCATGGTCAAACTATTTTCTAGAAGAAAAGACTTTAAAAAAAGTCTTTAGTTGGCACCTTATGATTCTTCATAGTAGAAAATACTAGACGGAATACTAAAAAAACATTAAGAGAAAAAACTGTAAATAAAACAAAAAAAGCAAAAGAACAAGAAATTGAGAGACAAAAAGGATGTAGCGAGTATACCACGATTGCTCTTACACTTCAGTTACATACTAAAAACCTATTTCGGCCAACAAGACTTGAGCCTGAGAGAAGATATGGTCATCTGGTCAACTTTGCAGCTTATTTTGGCAAAAGAAATAACCGCTTTAACAGGAAACAATCATCTGAACAACATTTGAACAGCCAACCACACTTTTTTTTTTAAATGAAGTTTTTTGGGCAGCGAATTCTCAAATGAAGACTTGCTCTGCAGTCTCCGCTAATCATTCTACAGACAAAACCAAAGAAACCAAAGCTTCCTGCAATTGCAGATCAATCCTGCTCAATGGTCAGGAGGAATTTTGCGCCACTCCTCTTAACAAAACTGTCTCAGCGCTGCAATATTCTTGGGCTGTCTGGTGTGAATTGTTCTCTTGAGGTCACGCCAAACCATCTCAATCAGGTTGAGGTCAGGACTCTGGGCTGCTCCAGGAGTATTTTCTTCTGTTGAAGCGATTCTGTTGTTGAATTACTCCTGTGCTTCGGGTGGTTGTCTGCTTGCATCACTCAACCTCTGTCGAGCTGTGATTGGCAGACAAATTGTCTAACATTTTCCATCAAAATGTCCTGATGAACATGGGAATTCATTTTTCTGTCAATGATGGCAAGCTGTCCAGACCCTAAGGCTGCAAAGCAACCCAAACCATGATGGCTCCTCCAACATACTTCACACTTGGGATGAGGTTTCGATGTTGGTGTGCTTAATTTTTTTTTCAAACCTCTAAACTTCAGTTGTCCACAAGTATTTTCCTAGTAGCATGGTGGAACATCCAGGTGCTTTTTTGCAAATTCAGACGTGAAGTAATGCTTTTGGACAGTATTGACTTCCTGCAGGATTTCCTCAGATGAACACGGTTCTTGTTTAGGGTTTCACAAAATGTAGATGTCACTGTTGTAGCACTGGAGGCATCTCGAGTCCAAGTCTCAGACCATATTTTCATGGTCCTGGTCCTGTCATGGACTCATGAGCATTTGGACTCGGACACTTGAGCTCTTGACTTGGACTCAACTCTCTTCAGATTTCTGTCTTGACTTGGACTTGGTCTTGGCTCAAACTTAACCACCAGGCCTTATCCTGGCCTCGGACTTGAACTGAGCTGGTCTTGACTGGTAGTTGTTACCATGGAAAGGAACAGAGAAGAAAACAAGAGGGATGTAGGATTGTGTGCAAAGAATATCTATTACCTAAAACTTATTTCAGCCAACAAGACATAAGCCAGAGCGAAGATATGATTTGAAAGGTAGGTAAGACAAAATCCTCAGCAGTGATTCATTCATCATCATTTTTTTTTTTTTTTTTTCAAAGATAAAGACCATTTGAACTCAACACTCTTAATCCGAAAAGAATTCACTCCCACATGCTTATAAAGGTTACAATAACACAAAGAGACACAAAAGCTTAGAATGGCGAGAGCAATGTCAGTCTCTACCTTAAAACAAAAGAGTCCTGGAATAATCTAGAAATAAAAGAACACAGTTCATGAGCTCAGCCTAAATTAAACAGCTCAGATGTTTAATATTCAACCTGAATTAATGGACTACAGTAATTCATGACTACAGAACTGTAGAAGAGTGTGTGGAAATGTCTGAGATAATAGATTTCTACAACTGCTTTAGTATTTGGGTTCAATACAATTGCGTATTACTTATGTAAGCTACATGGGCAGGACATGGTTCTTGGATCAACATCCTTTGTGGAGGAAAGGTCTGATTTTAAATGTCTCACCATCACTTTGCTCTTTATACAAAATGCTTTGGAAAACTTTCTTTTGGAAACTGTTTTGAATTTTTTAGCTTTTAAACCATAACACTTAAATTAGGGAACACTGGTTGCTTATTAGCATGCATATTATCAGCATATTGGGTTTATATGTCTAGAGCACACATTAAAACCTTATTCTGCATGATCATATTTTTAGATCCACCCCATGCCTAAACTTAAAGGTAAAGTTCACCCAAAAATTAATATTCTGTCAATAATTACTCACCCTCATGTTGTACCAAACTCATCAGACCTTTGTTTAGTTTTGGAACACAAATTAAGATATTTTAATCTGTGTTCAAAATATCTTAATTTGTGTTCTGATGAACAAACCCTAGTAAAAGAAAAAAATAATGGATTTAAAATGCATTTATTTTATACCAAGTACAGTTCAAGAATTTTAACATATTTACTAACAATATTTGGATATTGCTCAAGACTGAAATAAAAATTGTAATTAAACTTTATTTGGAGTACTACTTTAGTTTAAAAATTAGTTAATCCAATTTAGCAGACTTTAAATATACCGGTTTAGTAAACTAAAATTACAATGGCAGGGTATTTTTAAGTAGTACATAATATTTAAATGCATACTTAGCATGAAATAAATGTATTTGAAATGCATTTAAGTATATTTATTTTTCACTAGGGAAGGTCTTATATTTTAACAACGTCAGTAATTTATGACAGAATTTTCATTTTGGGTAAACTATCCCTTTAATAACTACCTTACTGACTAATAAGCAGCAAATTAGGGGTTTATTGAGGGAAAAAATTTAGTTGATAGTGAATATGTGTTCCCTAATCTAAAGTTATCATCTCATCCATACTTATTTTCATATTATTAATCCAGTAATACACTGTAAAAAATAAAAAAAAGAATTTGTTGAGTCAGCTTAAAATAATTTGTTACCCTGCTGCCTTAATTTTAAGTTCAGTCAACTAAAATAAGTTTATTCAACTTGAAATGTTAAGTTGTACTAACAACTTAGATATTTGTGTTTGCTAAACTTAACAGATGGGTAAGTAACCCAGCTGCCTTAATTTTAAGTTGATTCAACTCAAATATCTAAGCTGTCACTTAGTATAATTTAACATTTAAAGCTGAATAAACTTTTTTTGAGTTGACTGAACTTAAAATTTTAAGGCAGCCAGGTTACAAATTATTTTAAGTTGACCCAGCATATTGTTTTTTTACAGTGGGGAACAATTCTCGTTATTAACTAGTTACTTATTAGCATGCTTATTATTAAAATATTTATTAGTACTTATAAAGCACTCTGCATGACCATATTCTACATCCCTAATCCTACCCAAAACAGCTACTTTACTAACTATTAATAAGCAGCTTTTGCCTCAGTAAATTCATTTTCACCAGATTCAACTTAAAAACTTTAGTTTAGCAGCTGCCTTAAAATTTTAAGTTAAATCAACTTAAAAGTTTATTGTAATGAGTTAAAATGACTTGTAGTTTTAAGTTGATTTAACTTCAAATTTTAAAGCAGCTGCTAAACTTAAGTTTTTAATTTGAAACTGGTGAAAATGAATTTACTGAGGCAAAAGCTGCAGTTAATGGTTTGTTAATAGTGAGAACTGTGACCATTAATCTTATATCAGAGGTCAGAGTTTTATGAAGGGCTAAAATGTGCATTTGTGCTCTGGATCTCAGACTTAATGAGTAATTACTTTTCTATCCAAACCCACACTGAGGCTTTAATTACACTATAACCAATGGTAACCAACTTTAGAGAACAATCATCAACCGAGCATATCTAATCAAGTATCAAAGCACATCCGATTCCTCCGACACCAACCATTTACCAAGAATCAAATGTTTACAATTAACTAAAGCAACGTGATCAGGGCAAAAGCGCCGTCTTCCGAATCCCACAGAGCGCTGGAACAAGTCTCCCGGAGATGGACGGGGCAGGGTCGGGAAAAATGTTTATTTAACCAAAAAAACAACAGACTGACCAGATTAGTGATAGCAGTGATTCAACCGTTCATTCATCCAAATGAGATGCAAACTTTCCAACTTACAACCGCAAGATACTAATCTGGCAATCAAATACAAACCTCATGTGAACCTGAACACTGAAAATATATCAAATGATAAATATTGGATAATACAGTTAAATGTAAACAACTGAAACCAACAAACTGTACTCTCAGCAAGGATGTAGAAAATTGGCTCGTCATGCTCTTTGGTCACGCAACATCTCAACATCTGAAATCTGAAACAACTGATACTGACATACAAAAGGACAAACATCAGCAGAAAAAGAAAACTAATCAATATGATGGATATGCTTTGCTCTGTACAATTGCACGTTTTCATGCTTTCCTCCTATTTGTATCTGAAACTGCAGCCATGATTAAATGGCGTTTAATCAGACCGATCAGTCTTGTGATAAAATGTTAAATGTCTGACAGAAATAAACTGGTTCTGTAGGATAAGGCAGATATTTGGAAAGTCTTTGGCCACTTAAAGTACACCGATGCTTGTTTCTACCCTGTGTATGTGTGTTTTCCTTGCATAATGATTATATATGTGGCTTGTGTGAATATGAACATGTTTGTGTATGACTGTCTATCCCTCTGTCTCTCCGTGGACGTTCTCCATATGGACTTTGAGGTAGTCGTTGCGGGTGAACTTCTTGTGGCACAGGGAGCATTCGGCCATGGGTCTGTTGGGATTGTGGGTCAGTTTGTGTCTGATCAACATCTTCTTCAAACTAAAGGACAGGTCACACACCTGAAATACACAAACACACAAAGAATGAACAATCGCAACACATTAAGAAAACATGATGTGGTCTTTATCCCTGTTTGAAGCTCAAATGGAGAGTAAACAGATACTTTCTTTAATACATGTTGTTGGTCAAACTGTGCAGGATTCATTGGTGCACATTATTCTAAAGAAAATTTTCTTTCATCAATGAACTTATTCTGGTAATTATATATTTTACGGTTTCTTAACTAGTTACTTATTAGCATTCATATTACTAGAATATTAGCCATTTATTAGTACTAATTAAGCACATATTAATGCCTTATTCTACATGACCTTATTCTACATCCCTAATCCTACCCAATACCTAAACTTAACAACTACCTTACTAACTATTAACCCCTTCAGACCCTGCGCCCATTGAAATGGACATCACATGATTTTTGTTTAAACCAATAAAATGTTATGGTTTTAAAATATGAGCAA